>MU269989.1:13365922-13515922 GCA_021432705.1 Caranx ignobilis
GAACAAGCTCATCAGAGCTGGACAGTTGAAGACTGGAAAACGTAGCCTGATCTGATTCATCTCAATTTCTGCTGAGGAGGCAGATGGAGGTCAGAATTTGCCACAAACAACATGAATCCATGGACCAAACCTGCGCCCATGTGCAGATTTGATCCACTCACTCAGTAAAGTTGCCATGTCAGCTAAGCTGACTCTTCCTACAAATACATTTTCATCTGTTTTCACTTTCAATTTTAATTTGTTTCTACTCTCACTCATCAAAATAACCCAGAGCCTCAACACAGAGTCAAACCAGTAGAGTAACACTGAGGGCCAAAGCAGGCTACACAAATGATTTGTACAATATGTTGTTTGACCAAATCTGAAAATGGAAGCTGGCCATCACACGCGTGTAGATGAGGATAACAGCTCACATATTTGGACAGCTCTCCCTTAAAGGCATTCACGGTGCCTTTGAGGAAATCCTGTTTACTATCTCTACCTGTACTTCCACCACCTAAACATTCACTACATGAAGGGGCCGTGTTTGTTGGATTGTTGTTTTCACTAAGGTACTAATCTCTGAAATCTAGAAACATCAGAGAAGTGTGACGATGGGCCGCTCTGCAGACCGTTATATCCTTTTACCACCCACTATCTTGCACATGGAGCTCTACTACCATCGACAGTCATACATGTCAGTCCTTTTTTGTCATTTTCAAATAAACAGTTGTTATAAAATAAACCAATTACTGTGCAAAGCAGTGGGTTATATAACTGAAATCTAACATGTTGCCATCAGACAGGAGAGTGTTAAAATAAAACACTGTGCTACTGCAAAACACCAAGAGTTATAAGCATTAGTAGCCCCCGCAGAGAGGAAGAAACATTCAATATAGCACATTAAAAATAATTCAGAGGATGACTGAAAACTAGAGAGGAATAAAACTAGTGTGCTGTGTCAGCTCACTGTGGGTATGTGTGCTTGTATGTAAGTTCTGCAACATGGTTTGTTTGTGTTTGCATGTGTTTGTGTACAACTCTTTCATGTGAGGTGTGAAGCTGTGGTTTAGGAGTCATTACACGACAGGCAGAGTGACAGACAGAGTGGTAATTAGAAAGTTGTGGGAGAGAGAAAATAATGAAAAGGAGTAAACAAAGCAAAGATGAAAAGGCTGAGAACTGTAGAAAGAGGGAGAGAGAAAGAAAGTCAAATAGTGCAAATGAGAAAGATAAATAAATCAAAGTTGAAAACGAGGGCACAGGCGTAAAGGGAGAGTGACAAAGAGAAAGAGCGAGAAAGAACCACTCATCTCCTCATAAAGTCAACCAGATTTGTTAGTGGCAGCACCGTGGGTGGCTGTGGAGGATGGAGCACAGCACACACACTCAGTGAGTGATGCATGCTAGCTGCTCTGAGCCTAGTGGCTAGTGCTATAGCCTTTATTGGTTAGGCAGCTGGTTTGATGTGGGGCCCACACACAGCGACAGGATGACAGACACACTGTAACACACATACATACACACATACGCTACAGAGAGAGGGGGGCACCTACGCGTGGGTGTGGGAAGGTAGGAAGGGGATGTGTTCAGCTGGGCTGTATGTATGTTTAAACAGGAAAAGTGAGAATGCACGTTGTGTGTGTGTGTGTGTGTGTGTGTGTGTGTGTGCGAGCGAGTGCATGTGATGTAGTGGGTGGATTGATTGTCACTGTTTATGAATGTAAAGTGGGTTGGAAGCTCTGTGAAAGAGCATGTGAGACAGAGAGCGTGGGTGTGTGTGCGTGTGTGTGTGCACGTATGTGAATGTACAGGAGGATGGCTGATACCTGTACACTTGTGTGTGTGTGTGCGTGTGTGTGTGTGCGTAGGGGGTTAAAGTTTAATTACGACACAGATGTAAGGAACAATGAGTGTGTGTGTGTGTGTGTGTATGTGAGGGTGTGAAATGGAGCCCTTGAACACTGACAAGAGATTAGGAGGGGTGCGAGAGTGAGATGGTATGTTAAACATAAAGAAGAAATGAACGCAGACATAACATGAGTTTAACAAGGAAAAGAAAAGAGAAATGAAGAAAGTGCATACTGGAAATGAAATGGATAAACAGAGTGATAAAGACAAAAAGAGACAGAGAAAAAGGACAGAATGACCTCTAATGATTGAGAAGAAAAAGAGACGGAGCCTAGAGAGAAGGAGGGGAATGATGGAGAGAAAACACAGAGTGTGGAGTGTCTGGCCGTGACCCAGCTTTGTCTTTGGTTTCAGGGGAGGAAGGCTGGCAGAGGCAGGCAGGCTGGCTGCTCTGGCTCGGGGCCAGGCCACACACTGTGCCACGCTGCCCAGGAAAAGCCCGGCTTGAGGGGGACAGGGGGGTTGAGGAAGGGGGTGGAGAGATCCAGTCCAGGCTCCCCAAGGCACTTCAACAGGCCCCGGGGGCACATTGTCCCCCCAGCTCAACCACTTGACACATCTGGTCCCCTCAGCCTGGTGAGGACTCGTTCACCCCAGCAGTGTGCTGCGGGCCTGTCTGGGGTCTGAGCGGAGCTAGAGTGGCCCGGGCCGACTACACAGACACAAGAGCAAATAGTGGAGCTAAAATAAACTTTGCTTTGCTATTGGCTCTTTGAATTGTGGGTGATTACTAGACATTAAGTTAGGCCAAGTTCAGAAAAGGTGCCCTGTGGGATTCTCTTGTAAACAAATACTATGTTTACATTCAGTGTCTCATGTCCCAGCATGTGGTTTTGTATTACTACTTGTCTTGGCATGTTACCATCACTCACTGTCTGTGGAACAGTGGGAATGCATCACCCACACCCAAACAAATAGGTGAGTCAATTTAAACAAAACAGAGACCAGATCATCAAAATGTCGCTTCATGTTGCCACCAGCGGCCGAAACCTACATGTGGTACTAAAAACAGTTATTGTCATGAGTTGCTCTACAAATCACTTTCCTGATCAATTGGGTTGCAAAATGTCAGGAAATAGTAGTGACATATTAAATGCCTTGTTCGGTGTATGCTTGTTCTAACTGTTATAGATGCTCACTAATTGGATATTAAGCAGTGTCACTCTGAGCTAGCTGTCTGATGAGCTCAGTTCTGAACGCCTCATGTGTGTGAGAATTAGGGCAGTGTGTCCAAACGGGTCAACAAATCAAACCAAGTCAAAGGATCGGGGGCAAACTGGACCAACTCTGAGAAACTGGGCCAAGTTTCCTAAACTTGATGTACAACATCAATGAAAACGTGAAAGGCAAAAGTCTGTGAATCAAAGGCAGAAATATTCTGACTGAGATAAACTCAGCAGCTGCATCAGAGGCCAAAAAGGATCAGACTTCAGTGACAAGCAACTTGAAGGCAAGAGAGCAACAGCAGCATTCAGCCCAGAGCCACTAACTAATGAACTCTGTTCTACCATCACTTGCTATGACTGATTAAAACCCACTGAAACCTCCCTCACATCATCTCTCTGTCTTTTGTAGATTCCTCAAAGCTACACAACTCTTTCTCCTTCCTTCTTCCTGTCTCTTGTCTCTTTTTCTATTCCCTTCACCATCTGTGGGTCTCAGTTTACCTCTGTATCTCTCTGCCTTCCATGTTTGTAATGAACACATTTGAATTAAGTTACTTCATTAGTATGAGTGCTTACATGACAAGCTGTGTAAAAACCTTCCACACAATAGTTCCAGGCTGAAAGGATTCATTATTTAGTTAGAAAACATGCAAAAGTGCATAATCCTCAAAGTTCATAAGAGCATAAAACTGAGCCGAGCATGTTCTCCACCTTTTAGCTTTGTTTGTTCCAACTCCTAATGAATCAATTTCTCCATTTCCTAGTTTTCCATTTCTCTAATCCTTCCTGCAGCTCATCTGTCTGTGCAGAGTACGTGTGTTATATGTACATTTGTGTGTGTGTGTGTGTGTTAGAGCATGTAACAGCCCAAGGGCACTGAGCTGACTAAACTCCATTTTCCAGCTGCCTGGACAAACCAATCAGCCACAAACCTCAAAGCCTCTGTTTCCGGAGGATGGAAGAGGACAATCGCCATGGAGACGTTGCACGGGATTACATCACTGATAGCGGGAAGAAAATATGTTTTTCTAATGTGTTTGCTTGATGTATGCATTCATTTGGGCACGAGGCAGAGACAGTGTGTGTGTGTGTGAGTGTGTGCATTCACACATATCCAGTGTCTACAAAAATGACCTCTGTGTTGAATGTACAATCACTAAAGCTCATATTACCACCAGCCCTTCCTCTCTCTGTGTTCAGATATAAGGTTACCACTGGCTCCAGACAGTGAGGCTAATACTCCTTCTGCTCCTCCTCCTCCCCCTCCTCCCTCACCTCCCTCTCACCTGACCGGAGGAAGGCAGGAAGGCAGGGAGGGTGGGACGGAATAAAAGGATGAGGGCAGAGACAGGAAAAGGGAGAGGATGGAGAAAATGAATAGCAGGGAGGGGAGGAGGGAAAGAGGACACACAGACAGGCAGAGATTTATATAGAGGGAGAAGGAGAGATGAGAATGAGTGATTGTCTTGTCCACCTGCGAGATTGCCATGAGGAGAATGGACAGGAGATACAGACATTGTACATGTGCACACATGCATGCACCAACACACACACGGTGGGAGAGAGCGCGAGAGGGGAGACGTGAGATGTGGGGCAGCCATGGCAGTCAATAGACAGAAACCTAAGATGGTGGAAAATGGGGGGCCCATACGGCCCCTCCCTCGTCCCCCTCCTCTTCTTAATCGAACTATGCTAGGGGCCCCATCAGGGTCATGCGCAGACAAACACAGAGACACACACACACACAAACACACCCTGACCCTGCCCTTCCCCAAATGAGGCCTTATTGATGAGGTCACTGCCTGAGAGGTCAAATCCAAGTGACAGAGACAGAAAGAGAGAGAGAGAGAGAGAGAGATTGACAAAATTGAGTTTAGGAAAAGAAAAAAGGGACATTTGTGAAGGCTTGTCTTATCAAGTGTCCAAGTAACCAACTTTATGCACAACATTTGCTTTCGCATAAACTTAAACTATGAAAAATAAAAACAGTGATGTACAAATGGAAGAGCAGACACTGACACGTACTAACACCTGACCACTTCCTTTAAAGTGAAGTTTTTGCCATGTGGAGTGATAGTTCAGGTCCAAACTACATGTCCACAAGTAAAGTGTGGGTTTACAAGAGCAAAGGAAACGAGAGGCTTCCTTTTATTTCCTGGTTCTCACAGCGTTAGGAGAAGTGAAGTGTATGTCCCCGTCTCACACACACACACACACTGACAAGCTGACTAACACCTCCTGACTTCTACACACTGAGAGTGCACATCTGATCAGACAGTGGTGTGACAGAGAGCCTGATCACCGGTGCCTTAGAGTGGCTTAACCTCTTTGAGGGGAGTCATCAATAAAGCAACATCTGAGCGTGCGGATGGAATTAACGACGGAGCCAGACCCAGACAAAGTGATTTTTTGGTGGCTGTTTGTTTAAACATCCAGTGGTGGGGTGTCGTTTGATGCTGCAGCCGCAGTACAAGGAGTGGAGAGGGAGCGTTTCAAGTCACAGTATACTCCAGCTGATTCGTGGCCTGTCAGGTGGTGTCTGCTGTTGCTGTTAGAGAGAAACTTTACATCTCAAAATGTCAACTTATCTAAATAATGAAAAGCAGGGTCTGTGTTCAGCTCTGTGGCCACGCACTGTTTCACAGCCAGACTACACAAACAACAGGTCAAGTCTATCTGTGCAGCTCCCATCGGGACAGAGCAGCGGTCTGTCACTGCCCAGCTTTTGAGACAAGGTGTCTCTATTAGGATGAAGATTTTTAACCCCGACACGTGACATTTAAAACACATTTAATCGACCTTTCAAAAGAGACAGGAAGCAAGCGAGAGAAAAAAAACGTGCACGTGTGGTTGAGTGAGAACGTGTTAAAAATAAAAAAGCAGAACTGAGACTTAACCTAATTTGATAATGCGACTGTGTGTAGTTGTATGACTTAACAGAGGATGGGCCCTGTATGAAATCAGACTGCTGACTCCTGCCTTCAGCAGTGAGTGACAGAGAAACGTCCACCTCCTGTCTTGTGTCTTATGCATGTGCAGTTCAACTGGAGATATTTTCAGCAGCACATCAAAAGCAGGGATCCAGAGTCAGCCTTGAATTTAGTTTCCTCCTTTACTGAGACTCATTTGACAAAGACACAAATGCCATCCAGACCTTTATTTTAGAATGTAACTGCACACTTTCTCGGGCAGTCAGACAGAAAAGTCAGGGCTAAAAATAACTCTGTAACAGAGACACAGCAAGAGAGTGAGGCAAAGTAAGAGAGTGGAATGGAAAAAGACACAGTGCAGGTGAAGGAACAGAAAGAGAAAATTCATCTTGGTTGCTTTCGTCTTTCTTTATCTCCCTGCAGCTCCCTCTCTCCTCTCTTCAAAGCCAGCATTATCTTAAACTGCATAATCATCTCCTCTCTCTCCTCTGCCCTTTCATCTTTCTCCTCCCTCTGTCTCTCTCTCTCTCATCATCTCCAACATCAAATTTCTGCTTCTTCGTCACTCCTCCACCCCTCTCCTTCTCCGTGGAGGGATAATAACTGCAGTGTGCTGCATTCAACGCACACATACACACAAACAGGAGTGGTGAGAGGAACTTTTCTGTGTAAACAGATAAATATTGGCAGTAAAAGTGTGTTCTGTTATTCACCATGACACCTGCTCCAGCCTAGCGCTCAATCTTTTACTCCCTTTCAGTTTTTCCTTCCTTCTGGAGCTTTCAGTTTTTCAGCATCCTCATAAATCTCAGCCCGTGAAGCAGAGAGAGACAGAGATTACTGAAATTCTTTCATCCTAAGGCTCAGCATCACTATCTGCCACAGACATTTCAATATATGCAGACTTTGCCACTTGAAAACACACAGAGCCCTGCAGATGGAACAACCAACACACACGTGGGACTGACCCAAACATATGCATGTGGCGCCGTGCTGATGCAAACTTGGCAAGTTTGATTCCCACGGATATACGGCTGTTCACTTCAATTTTAACACCTCTCTGTCTTCCTTGCTCCTCTCTTACCTCTTTGCTCTTTCTTCCCCTCTGTCTGTCTTTGTTTTGTGCACAGCGGGCAGAGGGAGCGGAGGTAAAAGCACAGATGAGACAGAAGGAAAAAGAAAAAAAAACTGGAAAAAAGAGAAAAGACAGGAAAAGGGACCAGGCTCAGCCGCTCGCATGCCTTTTGCTTCTTCTCTCTGAGCTGCAAGCTGACGAGTGTGTGTACATGCGCGTGTGTGTTACTGCTATTTTTAAACTCCCACACAGCGGCTGACTGCTTGCTTCTCTTCCAATAAGTCCCATGGACTGCAGTGCACACTAGGAAACTTTCTCGGAGCATGTGTGCCGATGCACATGTGTTCAATGTTTTCCATTATTACAGAGGGGGAAAACGTGCACGTGTGTGTCTCGAAAACGCACCTATGTACACTCAAGCATTCCTTTATGCTCTCATGCCTGCATATTTGAAGGCAAATACTTTTTGCATTAAAGGAACACACACACATACATAAACATAGATGCACACACACGCATGCACAGAATCAATAAGAGGACAATGGTGATAACCCAAATGAAACCAGTGGGAGAGCCAAGAGCCAGCTGGGGCTCCTGCTTTTGATCTCATCTTTTACACACACATGCACATGTACATGCACACGCACACACACCTAATAATGCCTGTAATTGCTTTGTTTTCACATGAAGTGAATGAGTGCTACCTTCTCCCTCCCACTCCCCATTTTTCACTCATCCCTCCTCTCCCTTCATCACTCATTCTGAATAACTGATTGTGAAGATTATTATGAATGAATGATTGGGGGCTATGGGACGGCCACAGTATGTGTGTGTGTGTGTGTGTGTTATGTCATCTCAAAGGCAGCTATGCTCTATTAGTGGAGTTTGATTCATAAGTAGAATCCCCTGTTGGCACAATAGATCCATTACGCACACACACACATCTCCACACCTACACACTCACACACGCACGTGCGAAACAACGGCGGAAGAAAGAAATGTGCCACATGAGAGAGAAAGCTGAACAAAGAAAGGATGAGAGCCAGGAAACAGGAAGTGTGGAAGGAGGAAATGAGAGGAGGAAGGAACTGAGGGGGTGGGGACAAAAAAATGTCTGGAGAGAGCGGATACTTTGTTTCTGCCTGTCGACTTGTGGGGTGACGTATTGTATTCCTGCCTTTCCAAAAACGAACAAAATGGTCATTCTTTGTGTCACTGCGGCTTCTTGGCAAAGTTTGGCATGACTCAGTCCAGCAGCTCAGATCTCTTCATTCATTTAGCTTGATCCTGACTTTACTCTGAGTTGTCCTCTGTCGGGAGACCAACTCCAGCAAATCAAACGCTGCACAAAGTCTGACAGCTGACAACTCATCCAGCAACCCTGTCACATATAAATGATTAACAACCACTCTGTGACTGATGCTAACCCACTTTCTCATGTGTGGATGCACGTACAATACCTCAGCCTACTAATGAACAATATGTGTCATTAGCACAAATAATGGCAGTGGAGGCAGCTGTGACAAAGACGGACAAATCCAGGCTTATGTGTTCTGAATGTACAATATGTCAGTGGAGCTGCTGTTCAAAAACCACAACAAAACCCTGAGAAACCAACAAAGACCATCACCTTACCCCTTGGTTGCACAAGAGTTCTCATGGCAACCACTAAAGCACATATGCACATGCATTATGGGAAACATCATCAGCCAACTGACATGTGAGTTGTCAGTGCTGAGGCTAAATGTTTTCACTTGAAACAGAAGAAAAGGGAAAAAAAGTGTTTTTTTTTTATTAACCTCTTCTTCTTCTTTGTTACAAGCTTTTGTTCACAGCATAACCTGAACACAAACTGAAGCTGAAGGGTGAGCAACTGTGCTGAGCAGGTTAAAGATATAGAGTGGGGTTCAGGGTGCAGAGTGGGCGGAGGGGTTCAGCCCTACGTCACTCCAGGCGCATACAAACACTACCTGGCTCATGTTCAAATACACCCCACTTCAGCTGGAGAGCCCCAGGTCCCTGGAGAGCTCTCTGCCATGAGCCCACATACACAAAAATATACTGCCCCCCCACACACCTTAAAGATGCAAACACGGAGACTGGCAGCTCACATGAGAGTACAAGCATATAAAACTAAGTGTGAAAAAATAATCATGAAAACACACACACACACACACACTGACAAGGACAATCACAAACTGACAAGCCCTGATGGATGCACAGTCCCAGGAAATACACAATAACATAAACAAACATTCAAACTTGCTTGCATAGAGGCAAACACACACACAGCAGTTTATGTGCAGGGTTTCTTTGGATACAGCCCCGGCCCCGCACAACAAGCTGCATGAAATATTCAGTGAATTTTTCAACATGTGCTCTTTCCCTTTCGCACGTGTATAAGTGCAAAAAAAAAATGTGGGGGGAGAGCAACGGGGAGACAGGAAGGAGGGAGAGAAGGAGTCAGTGAGGGCAAAGGCAGAGCGAGCAGCAGGAGAGAACAGACAAGCCAGCCAGAAACTGACTGGGAGAGGCAGAGAGAGAGAGAGAGAGAAAACCCAGCTGACTCTGTTCCAAGCTACTCCCCTTAGCAACAGCCCTGGCTCAGCCTGCTCCCATTGGCCAGCTGACAGCATGCATCACAATCCCATGCATGGCGCCTAAGCCAATCAGGGGTTTCCTTGCAACTCTGCATTTTGGATTTCATTTTCACCATGGCAACACAACCCAGGTCTTGGCCCTGGATGTGGCCTGTCTAGTGCATACACACACACACACACACAGCAGAGATAAAAACATAAAGTAAGAAGTTGACAAATCCAGCAAACTGCTGCTCCACGCCCGTATGTGTGTAACAGAATGTGTTGAAGAGCATTTTCATGTAGTACAGTTGCTTTGTGCTATGCCTGAACACAACGTTAGCAGCGCTGTTCTGTACCTTAGAAGACTTGTGTATCTACATATGTAGTTACAGTAGGTGGCAGTGTGCACCTCATTGGTTTGACATGTGCCAATAAAAACAAAGAAGAAGAGTAGGCTCCACTTGCGGTCACGTTCTGAAGTACTGTCTACCTCTCACACCTCTATGTACCCAATATGAAGCACACTCCAGACTACCTTACAAAGTGGACCCACGTCTGAATACAATGAACAAGAGGAAACAAACAAAGGAAACTGAAGAGCTAGAACTGATGTTCATTTAACAGCCATTACATTAAAAACCTTGATGAGTGCCCTCTGACATTCATACTGAGGAGCAGAGACACACTGTCACACTCTGTGCGTCTCCATCTGTTAGTCTGCGTCCCCGGGTTCAACCTCACCGACCTCACCGTCCTGCACATTCACTTTCAAGGTTGGCAGGCAAAGCGTTAATCTAAAGCTCCTTTCTCACGCATACATTCAGTCTGTAAATGCTCGCTTTTATAAGTTGCTTTGGCAGCTGTGTTTTAATTACACTCCCCACAGTAATTTTGTTTACACTCTTTCATTAACTTTATGATATGGAGGGACAGTGGGATCAGTGTCATGACTGAATTAGAGGCTACTGCCATAGCACTGGTGTGTTTATGTTCTTTCATCTGCAGTGACAGAGAGATGAACTGACGCTTCTGTCTTGCATTGTTGCAGCTTTATATATATCCATGTGATCTGATGAGAGGATCATGATTCATAGTTTTTAATTGTTTAAATTTATATATATATATATATATATATATATATATATATATATATTTTAATAATAAATATTCTGTGAAGGTTAGTTATTGTAAACATCACGGGTATAAGGAGACATGTATGAAGAGTAGTACGATTGGTTAAATACAATGGCCAGAGGAGGAAAAGGTGAGTACAGAGGATGAAAGACATTATGAGGTTGGATGTTGAAAATATATTTTCAGCTGACACAATCAGGGCAGATCACAGAACATGTTCTTACATGAATACAGTTTAATATGAGGACTGCATTAATAGTTCAGGTTCTCTGTGCAAGTATCCTCATTATAAAGTGTGAGCTGTTATTATATGAGCTGGATTAGATTATGAAACACTGACAGAGGTTGAAGTGATTTCTGTCTCACAGAGGAACTAGCTGTGTAAGACAAGCCCTGAACATCACAATTCATACATTTCAAACACACACAGGCGGACAGACACCAACAAGGTAACTAGCTATGTCCTCTTTGTTCTCAGTGAGGCGAGATATATAAAGGGTGTGAGAGATATAAAGACAGGAGGAGAGAGATGGAGGAGGGCAGAAAGACAAAGAGGGAAGAAGTGAGAGAGGGAGAGAGATAGAGTAAGAGGCAGGCTGGCTCCTGGAGAATGAGCAGGAGCTGAGACAATGAATAGCAGCTCCTTTACAGACAGACACATGATGAATGGGTCTGCTGCCTGAAAAGCCAGTGCAAAGAGGACGACAAGAGAAGCGTGTCTGTTCACTCCACTGTGTGTGTGTGTGTGTGTTTGGGTGTGCATGCGCGTGTGTGTAACTACAGAAGCGATCCATCTGGGCCATTGTGGCAGTGACCACACTGGAGACATCCACTATGACTCCTCCCACAAGACAGAACACAACCATCAGCTCCAAAAACAGCGCACGGGGTCAGTTGTCAAACTTAACAGCAGGTAATTAAAAGTAATAGCAGAGCTTCCCCTTGGGTTTGACGATGGCCGAAGTATGTATCCCACCAACAGCAATTAGTCAGCCAATTACCCCGGGCCCTAATTATAACTGCTGTCCATAGGAAGGCTTTTGAGGGTGGAGGGGTGGGGTGGGGGGTAATAATGGTCTCTTATGGTTGCCTGTGTTTATTTAAGTGATCAATGATTAGCATGATCACTGGGAAAGGTCAGCACCTCATGAAAGTCTCACTGCCTAACCGACATGTCTGCTTTTCTGGGGTTAATTGGTACAACAGCAGAAAAGTGCTGTTTTCTATTAGCTGTGTGTAAACGTACATATTAGGATGCTGTCCTCAAGACTACAATTAAATCAAATGCCTACACACCACACATTCCTGAGGACTGTAGCCATTGAAGTCATGTTTATGGTCTGTTTCTGAGATGTAATGTAAACAGTTAACCAGTATACACTTTTATGGCCCAGGCCAAGCTGGGTTGTTTTTATTTCATTTACATGAAGATTGCAAAGTTAAGCTTTTCTGATGTTATGTCCCGGGATGCTTTTATATTATCAACATAACTTATACATGTTTCTGATGGAGCTTTCCTGGCACCAGCTATAACTGCAGCACTTATACAATGCATTTGTTGGGATTTTTCTGTACTTTATTTTGGCTGATTCAATTAAATCTATAGTACTGGTCCTCCAGTGTGTGTGTGTGTGACTGTGTGTGTACATGTTTGAGCGCTCGGAGCAGAGGGCTTGGCAGCAGAGGCTCCTCTAATCGAGTTAGCTGTGATAACAGGAGCGGCAGCTGGCTTTCCAGGAATATACTCTCCTATTGAGCATGCACTCGGAGCAAGTGGATTTCACACGTATATACACGCGCAGATTCACACACATACACACGCACACATGCATGCACATACACACGCAAATGCACCCAGTGTGATCTACCTTTCTGTATCCTGGGTTTTAAAAATTCATGTGTGGTGCTGTGGGTCTTTGGACAATAAATGCATAATGCATGTACACACACTGAGACAAGCTTATTAACACATTCAAATGTACATTCACACAGCAGTCTCAGCATTTGCTCTCTTACACACTCACAAGCCTAATCAGTTGCAGTCCTGTGTGTTCTTACCTGTCTGTGTGTGTGTGTGTGTGTGTGTGTGTTGTTTATGTGCTCAATGAGACATTTAGGTAGGTCAGTAGGTAAATGACGCCTGCAGTGTCTGGGCGCCTTGTTTGGGTACCTATGAATACACCAACCTTAAAGCCATCTTAGCCACACAATAGTCTATTTGCACTGTCTGAACTCAGTGACCTGTGCCACAGTGTGAACCTGTGTTACTCTGGTCTGAATATGCTTGTATGGGTGACGATGATTCTGGATGCAGCTCTTGGAGCCTTTTTTGTAATGGCTAACCTAAGCTACTTCTAGGACTCAGGATATGTACAGTACTGGTACAGTATACTGTATCTGTGTACTGTACTTTTATTGCTCTACATTGCCCCCTATTGAATCTTGCTGGAGTATATAGCATAAGTACACACTGATACAGAGGATCTACCTCCCTTTAACTACAACTTGTCAATAGATTAAATGGGGGGGGTGTGATTGATAACAAAGCAGACACCATAATATTGTGTACAGGTAAAAGCCTTGGGTTAAAGTTAAACCCGACACGTCAGAGAAATCTATTCAGATGAAGCTGAAGAACCACCTACTCTGCTACAGACTGCTTCTTTGTTTCCTCTTTTCTGTTTGTTCTTTGCACTGAAATGGTTCAAACGCTGAATCAGCATGCGAACATATGGTGGTCAGATAAACATGAACATCACTAGTCCTTCATATGGTCATATGATTGATTAATGGGATTCATATATTCTCACACTTGGCTAACAAAGAACTGAAAGTGATGGGCTGGTTACAGCTAACACAACGCTTCACTTAAAAGCTTTCTTTCAAGGCATAGGTTGATTCAGATGAGAACACAGTATGTCACTGTGGGACCAGTAAAAAACATCACTTAAAATTAATTAAGGTCTTTTTATCAGGAAATTTGCTGATAAAAACAAAGAGTTTACTGTATTCAGTCTGATCCCATGTGTGTTATTCTAAATTTTGACCCCCAAATTTTCATTTTTACTGCAAATTAACATTTGTTCTAAATATCAATGTTCCTTAATTACTAATAATTGGTATCACTATCTGCCCTGGAAAAACCATATCAGTCGATCCCTACTTCAAACAACTAAAGAGGATAAAAACAGTACATATAAAGAATGAATAACTACAGTGATAAAATGTGTGTTAGTCTTAGAGATTCGATCGGACCCTAAAAAACCCAGCCCAACACGAGCTCCATTTAAACACATCACTTTAATAAGTTGGCTGGTTTTCAACTTTTGTTGAGCTGTGTGAATGACAGAGATCTGTGCACCCACTGCTGCAATTTACAACACTGATACTTTGTCGTAATCTTGGTTTATGGTTACAGTGCTCATATATCTTACAGCTTTGATTATCACACAATAGCTCACTCCCCATTCCCTCCACTAACTTCTATCTGACCTAAACACTGGACCTGGCACAGGCTGGGCTGGAGGGGTGGGGGGTGGGGGTCTAATGCTCAGGCAGGGAGTCTATCCTTTAATCTGTAAGACTACTACATTACTGCTCAGTGCTGATATGATATCACTGTTGAGCTGTATCCAAGATGCCTGAGCAGGTGAATGTACAGTCTTCACTCCATGTGCAAATCCACTCAAATAAGAGCTTGTAAAAAGGCTTCAAGCTATAGTTCCACGTCTGATCTATAGGATCCCTCTCCTCCAGCTCTTGTCTCTCACTCTTCTCCTGTGCAGCCTCCCTGTCCTCTTTCCCTTCACTGGCCCCTCACACACAAAGGCAGGGGGAGGCAGAGGTGGAGGCGGGAGGGGGAGGAAGGCACACAGGGCTGGGAGCCGTGGGCTTGCCCTGGGGAGAGCGAGGGTGAGGGGGTGGATGGGGGGTGATGGGGGGTAACCGGGGGTCAAAGGGGGGCCACGGGGGTGTAGAGGGCTGGGGGGTAGGGAGAAACCTGAGAGGCAGAAAGCCAGAACAGGAGCAGGGGAGAGATGGTGGGAAGGGAGTGTCTGAGGGTGAGGGAGCGCTACACAAACAGCTCAGGACCGAGGTGATTTTTTTTTGTTTCCACTCGTTGGGGGGTGGAAGGGTGGGGGTGGGGGGGCTGGCAGTGGATTGGTTCAGGAAAGGGATTTGGTTTGGGAGAGTTGGGAGAAGTTAATATTTGATGAGATTTACATTTTTTCTTTAAAGGAAATGCACATCCACCGTCCTCCAACGCCTCTGTCAGCATTTTAGCCACATGTCTCTCTGAGGCAGAACATGTTCACATGTTGTGTCCTCTGTGCCCCGGCTCCAACTGTCCAACAGAGCAGAGGCAACGACTACACACACAGTTTGTCCTGGAACAGACCGCCTCAACTGAGGGTGGCGGCATGAAAGCAGGCTTACAGAACAAAAACAACAAACATTCTCACATACACCTTTGTCCAACAGCACCTCTCCAGTGTAGAGACGGTTCAAAATCAATATATAGATCAGGAAAAAACCCATTTGTATCCGTCTCAGAGCTGACTGACTGGATATGCAGCAGTATTACTTTTGTTTCCTTTAACATACAGCTCTCCCCATTTTCATTTTGTTGCTGGGCAGTGACAGTTAAAACACAACATCACTGCCTACCCTCCATAATCTATCAGCAGCTCACACTAATCTAACCATCTAACCTTCAACTGCCTCAGAAAACCACTGAGAGGCCCTGACACAGGTGCACACATCAGCACGGAAACACTCCACTGTATTATACGCACATAGCTGCACCAATTAACACAGTTATAGCACACACACACACACACACACACACTGGTGGATGAGGCAGCAGATGCACACACACCTTGTGAACACACACACACACACACAAATACACAGCATACCAACAGACGCCTGTGACAGTTGGGTAACGAAGGCCAAACAACAAGCACAGCAGAGAACAGGAGGCATGTTGGGCATCTTCCTCCTTCCTCCTCCTCCTGACAACAACCCCCCTCAAAACACACACACACACACACTCACACAAACAGCCTACAAAGAGAGCTCACATGAGAACCAGCACACACACACACAAACCCAATGCCCTGTTTCACAGGGAGGTTATATAACCAGATAGGCAGAGGAGCTGTCTTTCTACACACCTCTCTGCATCTCTCCATTCCCTTATCTTGAACTCTATCTGTTCCTCCATCCCTCCCTTTCTCTGTCTTCGTGCTTATTCAGAGCCAGTTTTATATACATACACTCAGCATTTCTCACATGAGATGTTTTCGTCTAGCAGCTGTTGTTTTAAATAAATGAAAAGCCCTTTGATGACACAAACATGGCTGTTAAAGGCTTTAATATGGAGAATTTGGTAAAACGCCCTCACCGACCTCCAGGAGGAGGATGATGTCAGCTCCACCTCTCCTACTTCCCTCCCTACACCACTCCTCCCTGTGTGATACCGCTGATGACGACAGAGGAGGAGGAGGTGGAGGAGGTTGAAGAGGAGTCTCTCCCCTCCCTCTGTTTCCTGTCCTCCTCCTCACCCACTGCTTCCTGCCCCCCCTCCTCCCCCGGGTATCCTGACTCAGCTCTCACCACCTCTTTTCCTGTCCCTCTCTCTTTCTCTCTCTCAATATCCTTCCTTTGACTCCCTTCTCATTTGAACCAAAAGCATTATTATTTGTTTGTTCCTTTCATCCTCGGCCATTCACTCTCCGTGTCTCGGACGGTTTCATGCTTCACGTGTGGCTTTATTCGACATCAGCAGCAGATAGAGGGAGACCGAGAGAACAAAGACTAGAGGAGGAGGGTTATTATTAGAACTGAAATATCCAAACTTCTTCATTACTGCTTTGACAGATTGGGTTAACATGAGAAAACACATTTTTTTGGTAATGTTCAAACATCACTGAATGCTCTGGAGGCAAGACATAGATCCTTTTGTGTGCTCCCACCATGGGTGAGTGGCACATGTGGATGGCACATGGACTGGAGTCTTTGGAGGAGAGATTAGAGAGGAGGAAGAGAAGGAGGAGGATGAGGAGGAGAAGAAGAAGAGGCATACAGACAAAGAGGATGGCATCATGCTCAATCTTGATTTCTTTTTCTACACGCTACAAACTGGACAGTAATTAAAGCCCCTCCAAAGAACTTTTAACTGGATTTGCAAAAGTCTCTGGTTTCTGCTGATGTCTCTGTGTGACCGACAACAGCAAAGACGCCATCGGGGGAAGATAAGATGTTTCTAAATAGTGGAACTCTTGGGTTCCAATTTCGTGCCAGGTGCAGGTGTAGCGGACGGTGGCGAACCCCGCGCAGTGGTAATTTTGTCTGGCGCAACACGGCGCGCAGTCAATTTGGCAGACCGAGGTGCACCAAGATGGGTGTGGTGGCGCAGTAGGGGGAGGAGTCGACAGATTCAGCTTGGCGCAGTGACAATTTCGTGCCAAAAGGCCACGCCGAAAGTGCGCTGAAAGCTCGCCAGCTCCAACCTGGTCCAACCACGGCTCGTCGAGTGGTAGTGTGTGCGCACACGTCACCAAAAGCTCCCAGGCAGGTTTCCAGAATGTCAGGCACATTTCAGTGCAATAAATTATCACAACAACCACCATTCAATGCAACTGTAAGCACATACATTTATATCTATATCCATTGTCCTGTCACGTCTGATGTCAGATCAAAGGCGGCTGCCACGCGTAATGGAAACTCAACCTGACTGAATGAACAGCTGACACTGTGATAACGAGTTCACATCCTTCTCAGCCACAAACAGCCTCGGCATCACATAGTGAGGATATATTCAAGGGGTGTTTCTCAGTGTATCAGGAGAAAACCTGATTAACAATATTAGTAACCTCCTCAGACTACTTTTGTTTCATCAGCCCGTGGAGGTCTGTTCATGTTACCATAGATTCACATGTAGCCTTGTCACATTTGATGAGACTACAAATTAGCAGTGAGTTGTTGCTACGCTAGCGAGTAAAAACCAAGCTCAATTTCAGCGCTATATTTTCATCATGTCTGATATTGAGACGGGGTCCACAAAGAGAAACCTACCGCTTTTGTCCACAGGGGTCACCAAAATCAACACAAAATGAAAGTTCCTTGTAGAGGCTTTAACATCAAACATTCATTTTCATTTCAGTTCTTAACAAAATAATACTGTCAAACCACCTTTCAACGTTTTTGAAACATCAGCTTCTGAACTCATCTGATCCTCCTGTCATCGCTACTCTTACGATTCAATTTGTGGCTTGCTCCCTCCGTCACTGTGTGCAGGACTGTGGCTTTACTGTGGACTCCTCCTGCTCGGCACAGCACATTTCTGCAGCTGAACATATGCAACTCATCTACCATGTCTTAAACTAGATCCTTGTCCAAATCAAACTGGTTCCAGGTGCAACATATGGAATTATTTCACTTACAACCAGCCAACATCAAAAGCCTGGTGTAAAGGTGCTGCCAAGCTCTGCAAGTCAAGTATGGTGACAGCATCATAGCTTCAGATTTACTATTAGAATTAAAACGGACTCTTTTGCAATTGTAACAACACTGGGGGAGCGCCATAAGTGCTGTGAGGCACACTCAAACCAGCAACACTTAGGGTACTGGATACAGTACCAGCATTATAGCTACAGTATATGTCTGTGGCTCCGTATTCAAAAAAGCTATGTGCTATTTAATGACATAAGATTAGACTGTGACATTCAAAACCAAAAATACCAACCCCACCACAGACACTGTGGGGTTCCATTCACATAACAACAAAACCACTGACTTAACTGCTAAGACGAGAGTAGGAGAGGCCTATACACTTCAACTGGAGTCATTATTCATCAATTCTTAGAGAAATCATTCATACACTGAATTTCCTTAATCAGTACTGTTGAAATTAAAATGATAATTGACTGTTTTCATATGGCATTGCTCTTGCTTCTTCTCTTCTCTCTGCATATTAACATCGTGCTGTACAAAAAAGCTTGCAGTCCAGCTGTGCTTTGTGTGTATGTGTGTATGTGTAATAGAGTGTGTCAACTTGGTCTCAAGGTTTGTGCAAATTTATGCATGTGCATTTATGTGTGTGATGAATCTGATTCATGGGCAGCTGTTAATGTGTGTAATAAAGCTGAGTGGGCGAAGTGATGGAAAACCCCAGGTGTGTGAGAGTCGACAGGGTCCTGGGAGACAGAGTGTGTGTGATGTGTGTGTGTGTGTGTGTGTGTGTGTGTGTCTTTGTCCCAAAGGAGATCAAAAACAGTGTTTGAGATGTGTGTCAGAGCGTGTTTGAGGACTGTGAAACAGAGCTGGTGTTAGGTCAGGTGTGTGTACACTTAATTTAGAGTGTTGAGTGTGTAAAGCTCAGCTGAAGTGTGTGTGTGTTGGCTGTGCACCCAGTCCCAATTAATTAGTAGCTGTGGTGAAAACGTCAACACCACGTCAAGACCCACATCTAGGAAAACGTGAGCTACATTTTAAGCATAAAGCATATAAAACAGGCCGTGACTTTATAGCTCATAATGTTAAGGCAAGCAAGTATCAGGCCAACACAAACAGAAGAAAACACTTGATGGGGAAGACCGTTTTAAACGTGTGGGTCAGTAAATGTAGCATATGCTTCATTCTGATTTAAAACAAGAGTGTCACATTGACTGTGGTTCAACCCACGTGAGGTGACAGAGATAACTGTTACACCTCAAACTCAGACTCCAAAACTACAAGACACATCTTAGGTGTTAAGGCCTCACAGACAGAGTGTAAAGATCATGCACTGGAATATTACTGGATTTTCCTCCTTTTAGAATGAAAGAAAAAAATCCTCATGTCGTGTTTTCTTTGCTGGAACACTTAGGAACGCTGAGATGGAAACCAATTCATATCTAATCCCAGACCAGCAGGGTTTCATATGCCTTGACCACCCTCTGCACTCAATGCCTCTAAACTGTTGGCTGCGACAGTAAACAGTACCACATGAACACATTACACCCTCTGGTTGTCTAACGTTTCTCTCAGGCTCAGACAAAAATACATCTACAAGACAGCCAGAAGAGGTATGAAAGACATCCTGAAAGAGACAAAGTCATGCACCCCCCCCCCCCATGTCACTGCAGGCCACAGGCAAGCAGGTCAAAGTCTGGGCAAGAAGGTTAAACGTCTTACCTGAGCAGGTGGCTACTTGCAGACAAATGCAGATGGCTCCCCTGCAGGAAAGACACGTCAACGTGTAAACAATGAGTCTGATAATGATCAATCCAATTAGCCAGCTGTCATTAGTTACCTGTCACCTGCTGCAGGTCATTGGTGGGAAAACCAAGCAAGCAACTAAAATTGTGATGCATAAAGGCAGAGAATAGCAGCTGGAATATTTTCACCATACCTTCAAATGTGAGTGAATTATGATACTAACTCTGTCATGGAGCACAGTGCAAATGTATTCCACATGTTTACCTGTGTTTGAGAAATGTTAGCAGGTAAATACACCGCTACATTTGATGCCTTTTAAAGCCCATGAAAAGGAACAGACCAAACAATAAATTAATAAAAATAAGAAGTCAGACCTGCAAGTCCAACACTTTAATAAAAAATTAAGTTGTCATGTTCATCTTACCATCACTGAGTGATGGAAACAGCTTTTCATTCCCAGGCTGTGCAGTCCATCTCAACTGGCTTATGTCTTGTCCATAGCTGGCTACAGTTTGTCAGCCAGCCAGTCTGACATGTCACCTCTGGCTTCAGTCAGGCAGTGGTGGTTCTTCAAACACAGCACAGCAGTGTTTCCCCATGTCCCTCACTCCTCTGTGAAAGAGAAAGACACACATCAGACTTTTTGATCAGGGATAATAAAGAATTTAAGTACTGATTAAGTGGAGAATTTGCATCTGATAACAATTGACAAAATGAAAATTACAGGGAGGGTTTATCTTTCACACACATTTAAATGGCTGTTAAGTAATAAAACTTACACCACAATAGCACTAAATGTGTCAGTTTTGTCTAATGGTTAAATTCAGACTATTTAAATATATTGAGAAACCACAGTCTGCTCTCTCTGCACTGTGAGAAAGAAGCAGC
Source organism: Caranx ignobilis (assembly GCA_021432705.1). Lineage (NCBI taxonomy): Eukaryota > Metazoa > Chordata > Actinopteri > Carangiformes > Carangidae > Caranx > Caranx ignobilis. The sequence goes on from MU269989.1 coordinate 13,386,792, forward strand.
TGCTCACAAAGGAAGTAGAGGATCAGATATGGCCTAAGAATGTGTCGCCATCTAGAGGAAAAATACACAATCTGGCGCTTCACACAGCAAGCATATAGACACTGGACACACTGCTTGAGTGTTGATGTGTAACTCCTTTCATGAAGTTGTGGATAATGTTAATAAGGAAAAAATATCTCATCAAATCAATGTGTGTAATGTAATGTGTAGGTAAGGAAAGGAGGCAGGAGAAACAATTAGATGAGTCACTGTCACTACATCACTCCACTGTCACATATTCATACAAGTGTGGCGGGGGGGCTGCGACTGAAGACACGTCTGTAACGTCAGGTTTACACAGGCTGTGTATTTATAGTTTTATTTCACGTGTAGGTATATCTAGCTACATAGTCTGTGGACATTTAGAGCCAACTCTGACCAACACATTAACCTGGGCCTTCGCTCTCCTGTGTGCGGTTAAATCTTCGTGTTTGTTTACATGTTGCATTCAGTACATCAAAAATACAGTTTCTTACCATTTTGTCCTAAGGAGACACACATAAAACCCCCGGTCAATATAAAAACTATAAAGCTAAGTATTTTACCAACATTTCTGTTTATTTTGGTTAATGTTTTGCAGCTATTTACTCTTTTTCCACCGTGGTCCACAGTTAGCTTAATTGTTGCAGCTGTGTAGAAGCTCCTCTAGTTGCACTGCATTGTGGGACGTTGAGTACGTTAGCGGCACAGTGAAGAGTGAGGTTGATTCTCATTCATGTGCTGGTTTACTCAGGCTTTTTTGTCAATTGTAGTAAGAACACACAAACCTCCCTGCAATGATTTCAATGATTTTACGTAATGAGACGTGACACGCACGTTGCTATGTGGCGCGCGTGCCCAACACGAACCACAAAGCGTCGCGTGCACTTTGCAGAGGTATTGTCTACCTGCTGCTCCAGGATTAGCCTAATATGCTCCTTAGGATACTCCATAACAGTGAGACACTGACCCTGGGCTAAGAGGACTGCTGTGTCTAGGTTATCAAAAAAGAAAAAAGGGCAAGTTTTGATTCTTCTATCTCTGGTAAATTCATTAAAAACTAATGAAAACATGAACTTAAATTAATCACATATTGGCCCACTGCAGACACAGCCACTTCACGTCAGCACTGCAAAGAAACTGTGGATTACTAACAAGTCGTGCAGTAGTTGAGCCAACCCACTGTCTTGGGGCGCCATCCAGTGGACAACTGTGAGCAGTGCCACAGGAACAGTGAGGAGAGGGGTGGAGACAGAAAATAAATCCAAGGGAAGAAAATTCAAACGCTCTTCCTGGAAATAGTAGAGAACCCGCCACAACTTCACCACATGACATTTGTGAAAGAAAATGCGACACTCCTTTCTCCGACCCAACGAGTCCGCATTTCATTCAGTTCTAAACCGTATCCACGCAATAATCACTCAAATATCACAATCCCACGTTGCATAGCACACCCACGGACACGATCCGTCGCCTTTTTGTGCTTTTATAAACGTGTAGCCGAGATCAACAGTCGGTGATTGCGACATCACCAACTCCAGAGCTACCTTCCCGTAACTATTCCTTCCTTACCGTAAAAACATGACATCACCAACAGCAGTTTACATCTAAATTTGGGGAGAAGAGATGAAACAGCTGTCGGCAACACAGTGAAATGTAACCGCTGCAGTGTCCAAACTTATCGGCCCTATCCATGTAAAGTTAGACGTGTACTGCCGATTACAGTGTATTTGCAAATTATATAACCATCAAACCATCCCCCAGTGCACAAATCGCCACAATGATGGATCCCTGTGTTTTCATACAGATGCATGCCTGCCTGATATTCACAATCTTGACTTTACAGGACTTCCAATGGTCTCCCACAGTGATCCGGATTCTCTTGTAGTGGCGTGTATTTTCGCTCTGATGTTGATCGTGTCTTGTAAGATTTATTACAGGATGTGCTACTGGAGTTCAGGTTGTTTTCAATGGAGGCTCACTGGTTCCCCCCGTTACAATTAGGTAATACAGGCTGTAGCCTCACATGTCAGCGTGTATGCCTGATAGGAGTCATACTGTGCATCATGCTTACCTTTTATGTGCAATCCAAAATCTGCTGGGGAGGTGCCGTGCTGACTCTGCCTGTTAAAACAGTGTAATAGTGGCAAATCTGCAAAGCAGTCCATCTTCTTTTCCAGCCACGGATGACGCAGCCCCTAAAATCCCTCTCCAAAAAACATGAAACCCCCATTCAATATCCATAACGCGTTTAGGTGCAGACGTCGACACGGGGAGAACTGTACACGCAGATAGATCACAGACCAGGCTGAGAAAATGTGGATGTGTTCGCCCATGGGCAAAGACAAGACGGATAGACTCATCACTGGTCCTGCATCTCTGCACAGTCATATCGCCTTTCTGAACGACTGTACAGCTCTTTTCCCTCTCTGAAGACCATCTGGTAAAAAATCGCCAGCTTCTGTAGCCTGAAAGGCAGCGAAGGGGTTGCAATGGGCACGGATACCTCAATCATCCAAAAACACAACTGATATCCATTCCATGGAGGGGAATGGTCCACCGCGATCCGAGCAGGCAGTCCTTAAAGAAATTGCGCAGTTTTTATTCCATTGAAACGGAGACTCTTTCCCTTCTGTCCCCGTTGAAAGGCTCTTTCCTTCCTCCTCCTCCCTCCCTCCTCTCCCTTTCTCTCTCTTCCCTCATGCAGGTTTATTTTCGGTGGAAGAGTCTTGGACATTAACTGCCCCGCCTCCATAGTCACTGGCAAACACACAGTACAACTTGCCCAAATTCCATTATAAACTACTATTCAATGGAGAACAACTGGACCCCAGGTTTTCCCCTTGTAACTATTTGGTTCAAGAGTCAGGCTCGCAGTTGGAGGTAGTAACTGTACTTCAGGGGCCAAGAGCCACTTGAGGATTCAACAGTTGTTATTTGGAGATGTCTGGTAATTTTGTCATTTCCCAAGAAACTTGAAACTGGGACAAGAGCTTGCCAGGAAATGAAATTAAAGCACAAGACCAACCCATGAAGGGTATCAGCTCTGAGACAGAGATTCAGTTAGCTGTCAGGGGCTCTGGGTGTGTTGTCAGGGGATCACCACCTGCACATGGGTTTCATTTAGATAATACTATTCTCATTAGGAGACAGAATAATGTGAGCAGACATGTTCAGTTTCTCGTCCTCTAAAGTGACAGATAACGCTTTCAAATCCAGAGCCCTTTACGTGATTAACTCTGGATTCCCACATCACTGACATTCATTAATGTCCACAACATTTCTTCTAAACACAGGAATTTCCAGAGGGGCTGTTTCTGAGTGGATAAGCAGATGGAAGAAGTTGGCTTCCAATGCCCTCAAGAAATGAATATTTCTGCGGACTGGGAGCTTTTGAAAACCTTGGCTCGAAACTGAGGCAGCCACTGTTTGAACACAGTCCCCACCTCTTACAAAATGATAAACACTGCAAATTTGTGTGATAGTAGCAGTTTCTTTGAAACAGACAGAAAACATTGGATACTGCATTTCTGTCCTGGAATATGCAAATCATCTGTATTAGAGAGGAAGGTTAATTAATACAGTATAAAAAAATCTTCTCAAATGTTTCCACACCACATTTACATTCTAGTTCATGTCAGCTGAAGCTTTTATCTATTAAAAAACTCCCTAGTCTGATATTTTTGTTACAACCAGCCCTGAGAATAAGCCAATTTGAATTTGAATTCAACATGTAGCTGTGAGTGCCCCCTCCATCTCCAACCCAACCAGAGACCACCAGAGACACACATACACACAGACCTAGGTCTGATAAAGAGGCTCTTAAACCCCGAGGAAGTCTGTGTTCAGTCTTTCAGGGGGACAATCCTTAAGTCTGAATACAACCTTGAACTCAGGCCCCCCTCTCTCTGTTCCCCTCTCTCATTACTGGACCCATTCTTTCCCCCGGCTCACTTTCTCCAGGGTCGTTCTCTTGTTTTTCTCTCCCTCCCTTTCAGGAGTTTGGGCTGAGTCCTTTTCCAGTGGGGAAGTCCAGGCCTTCTCCTTCACAACGCTGACCGACTCCAAACGTCTTGTCTGTGAAGCTTCATTAGAATTCATTTGTTTGAATAGGTTCATTTCTCCTTCAGTCGCTCCCTCCCTCATTCCTCTTTCAGCTCGGGGAAATGCGTATTAGCATAAAAATATCCTTTACCTCACCTTGATTAGCTGCATTGTTTGCATGCATTTGTGCCTGTATGTGTGTGTTCTTACTGTACAGAAATCACAGTATCTGAATGTGCCAAACCAAATCCAAGTCTAATTTTCACAAAATTTAAATTAGATTCCATAGTTTTAAAGATAAAAAAAAATAAAATAAAAATCACAGTTACAGATTTGTAACTGTTAATTTAAACTGATCTGAGTTTCCATGACTGTCTGGTCAACAAGTGCACAAAGCCAGGAGGTGATATCTTCTGGGCTTATTCAAATAAAGGTAGTATATCTTGAAATTCATTGTATTGCAAAAGTGAAGCACTAATTTCTTATGATTTATCTAGCCGATATTTTGCAGATATTTTATTTCTGATAGCATCAGACTGTCTACACACAGGTACTGTGGTTAAGATGTTGATAGACGACAATGTGTCATCAGATTACATCAGGAATTCAATGAGCACAACACACACTTCCATGTCCAGACAGTCACTGATCCAGATGTTACAAAGGCACAATTTTCCAGTACAGCACAACCTTTCACAGTAGGAAACTATTTCCAGTCTGTGTGTAAGCAGGATAAACCGGGGTCAACATGGAAAGACTGATGCAGGTCTGAGGAGAGGAGTGAATAATCGGTCAGCTGACGGCACAAAGATGGCAAAAAGGAAGAAGAAAAAAAGGAGCTTACTAGGAATTGTCAATGAATGAATTATTATTCATTGTTACATTAGATTGAATGAGCTGCATACTATAAACTATTAAAACAATAAAAAAATACAATTTAAAGTGTCAGTGTGAGTGTTTGTGTGTTAAGGCCTTTAGCTGTCCAGGCTCATGAGAAGAGCAGTCCCTCTCTTGATCCAGTGGTCTGGGGTCACGGCTCCAGATTTGAGCTCTACACCCACCACAAAAGATGCCCGGCCTGCCCCACCTGAACGCACTGGGAAGTAGTAACATGGGCACAGGTACATACCTACACACACACACACACACACACAAGACAGAGGAACAGAGTTGAGACCGTTGAACCACAGGGTATGAGATCACTACGCGCAATGCAAAGAAAACAAGAAACCAAAAATGAATCATTCAAAATAAATGTAAAAATACAAGGAGATGAAGATGGAAAGTATGCTGGTGAACTGCAATGAGGACATTCCCAACAAAAAGTATTCAACAACTCACTCTTTCCCATTTTCTTGCGGTTCTCCACAGGCTTGAAGAGGATGGTGGGGACGGGACAGACCATCTGCATGGGCTCAGCTTCCACCAGACAGGAGCTGCTCTTGTCCCAACCTGCCCCCTCCAGGTACAAACCTCTGACAAATACTCCATCCTAGAGGGGAAGGGGGGGGGGGCATAAGCACAGACACAAGTAAAAGGAGAGAAGGGGCGTGACATGTAAACACTTGGAGATGACATGCATACAGCTTTGAAAAAATGTTTATGACAAACAGCCATGCCAATTAGCTAATGTAACTGGGAGAGGGGATAGAAGGGAGGGGTGAGAACATGGGAGAGGGGAGGGCTGAGTGGCAGAAAAAAAGAGAGGAGGACTTGAAGCAGGCTGCCATGAGAGATAGAGTGAGGGAAGAGAAGAGAGATGAGAAAAAAAGACATGTTAGGACAGATGGGAATATAGTGAGACACGAGGGGAAAGGAGCACAAATAAAAGGAAAAGTTAGAAGTATGGCCTGGTTTTGGAGTAACACAGGGAGGTAAATGTAGAAACAGGTGGGAGAAACAAGGCGAAACACAGAGGAATTGATACAGAGAAGAATAAAATGAGATGAAGTGAGTGACAAATAGAGAGGTACAATGACAAAGTGGGAGAAGTGAAAAACATTTTACCCCTCTGTCAAAAGTGGGACTGTAAAACTGCTCCATAGGACAAAAAAAATGAGAGAGGATTTGCAGGATTGGGAGAGAGCAGCACAAAGCAGTGTGCCGCTGTGAATGAAAATACACAACTGCCAAAGTTTGAGTAGAAATAAAAAATGTGATGGAAAGTGGCAAGTGCTCTGAGGGGCAGTTTATGTAAATCTTCATGGAAACAGAAATGCGTGTTGAGGGAGTCACCTTGGGGGGTCAAGGAGGTTGCTGTCATCCACAGTGGATACTATAAACTCCCAGGACAGCGTGTCCACTGATATCTGCAACAACAGGTTCACACAGTGTTATCTGCTGGATGGACACCATGTTGCTAGTCCAAAAGTCCAACAAGGACGTTTCATTTCACTGCAGCAGAGCCTTGCAACTGAGAGGTATAAATACACATTTGTTAGATGAATTGCCCAAGTCTACTAATGTACAATAGCAAGTGTGGTGGTTGTTGGCTGTGAGAGGCTGAGATTAATGTATGGACTCGAAAGAGGAAAGGGAAACGAGTGTTCAGCAGGTTGTGTTTGCCAAGCCAGTGCAGGGAGCAACTGTGTCAGCATCAGCAAACATTTCCCAGGGTGTGTTTAACTGTGTATTGTATGTGCTGCAAAGATTTAACAGTGCATGCAATAAAGTGACAGATCCTACTGGATACATTGAGAAATTCATGACCTTCAGTCACAAGCAAGATAATATAAACTGTGGTGTCTGGTGCTGTGGTTCACTAATAACTGTCTTTCTGTCCATGTGAATATGGTTGTGTGAAATCTTACGTTATGCTGTCGAGCATAAGACTGCAGCACAGCAGTGAGGAAGCCGTTGGGAAAGGTGAAGCCGGAGAGCCAGAACAAGGTGGGGGGCTGAGCCGTCTCTGCCCAGCACGCAAACTGATTGACTCGCTGGCAAAGGTCCCTGGTCCATGCTGCCAGGGGCTTCAGTGAGGGGTATGCCTAGAGAGAGAGAGAGAGAGGGACAGAGAGAGAGAGATGGCAAATCTACAGCCATTTCATGCTTCCAGCTGTTGGCAGCTACATACAGTACAATGGGAAAAAGCCCAGTGTGGCGCAGGAGCACCCAGCGCTGATGGCCTGTAAGTCTGACCAACACACCGGGGGAGATGCAGATACAGTGTGGAGGGACTGTGAAATTTTGCAAATAAGGTGATAGAAATGTTGACATGACAACTTTTACTTCCACTGCTTGATTTGCTATTGCTATTTAAATAAAGCCACAGGAATCTACAACCAGTCACATCACAATAATGACTCTGAGGGAAGATGTGTAACAGTTAGTACAACAAATGTTATGGTTTAATTATCTGATACAACAAGATTATGATTTTGGGCAGAACTGTTAGTTGGTTGAATTACTTAATGCTCTTTCAATAATCAATAAACAATTTCACCATGTGAAAAGACCAACGTTTTGGCACTTGTCACTTTATATTATTATTTTTGCCTAAATAATCAGAATAATGACACTAATAATGCACTTCTGTCCATGTACATCTTGCACTATCATTTGCACTACCACCACTGTTGTAAAAGAGAGAGAAACAGCTCTTTGATTCTTCTGTATGTCCTGGAAATAAGGAAATATAGAGAATTGACAAGTTGAATAATAATGCCACACTTAAATCAGTGTAATCTATCATCATCTTTTGATTATATGTACTTTGCTTTCATCCCATTTGAACTGTGGATAAAAACTACATGTAACTGAAAGCTGCAAAATGATGCTGCTATAGACCACCTAACCTTTACAATCTGAACCTTTGACCTCCCGTGAGCTTTTCCGTTGCAGAACATGAGTGAGAGTCATCTAGGCTGAAGTGAGCAGACGTCTCTTTTTTAAACTGAATTAACATTAGTGGAGGGTTATCATAACACAGCAGTTTGATTTATGTATTTTATAATTTTTCTTGCTGCTAAGCTCCGCTCCACCCAGGAGTGAATGCCATGTATGCATTTACATAACATATGCACAATGCTTGTTCAGACAGCAGAGCCCTGTGAAGAAATAAGATACAAAATGGCCGGAGACAGAGAGGCAGGCAGGCCAAAATTAAAGCCATGAGTCTGTGAGCTCAGAACTAATGACAGGCTGCCATGCCAAGGAGGGGCGGAGGAGAGAGGGATGCAGGGATGGAGAGATAAATAAGGAGGACGGAGAGTCTATGAGGGGCTGTTATTGCTGTGTCGACTAGATAAGGCAAGAGATAGAGGGAGAGAAAAGCACAGAATGGAGGGAACACTAGAAGGGGGGTGTACAAGGAATGAAAACGATGAGTATGAGGAGCTGAAGAACACAAAAAAACAGCAAGACACGGTGAATGAGAAAAGACAGAAAATGGATGAGAGCCAAAATAGATAGAAAGAAAAGTGAAAGACAAAGTTGTCTGGTTTACAAGAGGTCAGTAGAAGAGAGAAGCTCAGCTGGAGGCAGCAGCCCTAATAGCTGCCCAATACTCCTATAAAAGGAAATAGATACACACACACACACACACACACACACACACACATACAGTACACCCAGCAGGAATAAGCCTCTGGCTGGAGCACAATGAGCTCAGGGTCTTTTTAGGAAAGTGAAGCAGGCCTTGGAAGGTTTACTTTGCTTATTACACTATGATTAGTCCACAGACGTAGGCTTTGTTCAGACACTGGGGGCCAAGACATGCTCCACCTGATCAACAGCTACCTACAAATACATGCATGGACACAAACACACACAGAAATAAACACATATGCATACATGCTTTTATGCACAGCCCGTAATGACAACAGAATGAGACATTTGAAGATTAACATAAAATGCCCTACATGACTCCTGCTCAGTGGACACACACATGCGCATGCACACACTTGAACAGTAGCCAGAATCTTTTCTAGCCCCTTGACCCAGGCTGACAGCACCCTGTGTTCTCTACCCACTGCAAAGAGAGGTCCAGTGATAATGAAGCCAGAATGGAGAGTTCAGACAGAATTACAGCTGGAACGCTGCCAGAGCCACATCACTGTGAGTATGAGTGTGTGTACGAGGATCTGTGCATGTGTATGCGTGTGTGTGTGTCTGTGGTTGGACAGAGGAGAACAATAAGAGTGTGTCTGTGCAGCCAGGCAGTGTGATGGATAAATACACCTTTAATAACAGACCAGTGAGTCAGTACAGTCAGCCTGCAGCTGTGTTGAACTGGCTGAGGAGAGCAGAACAGATTGATGTTGATCAGATCACAATGATCAATACTCAAGACTCTTGAGTGGAAATCTGAATGGTTCCTGTTAGATGGCAGCACACCATAGAAACCTGTCATACTTGCTGTAGGGAGAAACCCTTGGATGCAAATGAAGTCAGAGTAAGTCATGGAAAAATAAACATAGCTGTCTCTCTGTATGGAAACACTATCTGTGACCTGCACAAGGAAAATAACTTGGTCAATACTTGATTACAGAGCAGAGTGCAGCCAGTCCAATAAAGGCTGCTATTGTTTCACTGTTTACCTTGGATATTGTCATGCTTTACTACCTTTTTCAAACACCCTTAAAAAAGTTAATTCTCACTCATCTGAGTGTTTTTGTTGCAAGTTATTTAAGTGCTCTCATTTTTCCAAAGGGAGGACAGCCTCAATATTATTGATCCTCAGCAAGGCTCTTTCATTCCTGTCTGTGTCTTCTGTTTTATAAAGGAAGACTATAAATGAAGGTAGCAGGTGCAATCTCACTTCTCACATCAGGATGTCTCACCTCTCACACTCCATGTGCATGGCACATACAGTATGTGTATTATACACACGCATACAGCATGTGTAAGTCTATCATTTATACTTAACAAGTGACAATTGAGAATGCTTCAGTGGAAGGGAAGATAATCAAAGAATAAATGAAGACCTGGTGAAGAACTTGTTCTGTAGAAGAATGAGATAAAATTTTCTGGACTATTATGGGTTAAATCTGTGTGTGTGTGTGTGTGTGTGTGTGTGTGTGTGTGTCTGGCACCTTCTCCCACAGAGGTGGTACACGGGCATCATAAATACAGTGGAAGGTCTCCTCCAAGCTGGATGACATCACCACCAAGCCTTTGATCCCTTTCTCCAGCTCCACCAGGGACAAACTAAGACACAAACAGACAGTTACAGCAACAAATCTGTTATTTTTACCCTTTGTTTCAGGTTCTTACTGCTCACTGCTTTCTAGTCTGGATCTACTGGAATTACTCTGCACTTCAGACATAGAAACACAAACTATCAGGCTGGGTAACTGGGCAACTGCTCCCTGTTGCATATTCATTTCATGAGGGATGTAACTCTAGAGCAATCATTTTGCCCAAGTTTCAAGTTTCGTTCTCTCAGTGTTTATATAAGCCAATATTTGACTAAATGTTTTGTGTGTTTACTCCCTGATGATGAATTGCAAATAATATTTTGAGTCATGTTTTTGGAATGAAGGGAGATATTCAGGTTAATAACCACAATGCCCACCACTCTGCTAAATTAGCCTACTCAGACATGTGTTCCATCCTCCACCTCACCTCATTCCTTATTTTTCATTTCATACACATTAATCTGTGTAAATGATCCATCAAACATTCAAATCAAGACCTCCGTCCTTGATATTTTGCCATTTCTACTTGATAGCAATGACACACACACACACACACACACACACACACGTCCCTATCTCAGTTCATACATGATGGTGTCCAGCAGGGAGTTGTATCTCTGGATCTCTTGCAGCAGGACCACATTAAGAGGTGACGGGTTGTCCTGGAGGAGTGTCCTAGTGCCCTCATAGTCAATCAATGCTGGAATCTTCTCACGTACGTCTCCCAGCAGCTCTAATACCTAGATAGATCAATGACACATTGAACAAAAACAGATGGAACAGGTTATATTAGAAAAGTAATTCACGGATGTACTTTAAATGAAGAAACTCTCAGTCAGATCATGGAGCTGCATAAGAGAAAGGACTTCCTCCCACATCAGCCATACAAACTCCACCATACCCTGAAAACCACAAGAAAAGCTAAAGAGGAACTGGATGACAGTCGTTATTGACACCATTATAAAACTCCCATCACTTTCAAAATAACAGACATTTAAGGCTTGATCCCAGTGGTTATGAGCTCAAAGACATATCTAAACCTGAATGCAAAACACACGAATAACACAGTCACAAATATTTAAAATGGCACAAGAGTGGGGTCAGAATGTGGTCATTCTGTCTGATGCAATTTGAGTCTTGTGGTATCAACAAATAGAACATATAAGTGTTGTTTGTCATGGATTAATAAAACACGTATCAAAACAATTTAATGAGGATAAAATCTTAGTGGCAGTAAAAGATTAAGATTTCCTTAAAGACTTTATAGTGCAGTGTTCTCCACAAAGATTCTGATCTGCATCTTATTACACCAGTGACCATCTGCTAGTGCTGTGTAACCATTAGATATGTGAGAATATCTTGGAGAAATCAAAAAAAGACATTGGCTTCATGCAGAGGGCCCTTCATTCCTCCAACTGGTAATTGTTATGAGTAGCTATCGCTCTGCAGATGCATCAGACCATTTCGTGGCCTGTGTTTGGAATAGGCTTGGTTGTTTTATCCATAAACTCTTTTAAATGATTTTCCAGAACATTTTCTGCATCACAATATTTATTCTGTAACATAGAATTATACCAAGATAGAGAATTTTATTCATACACCCAGCTCTAATCTGGGACTTTGGCCAGAGAAAACATTCATCTATGTGCCAGGACAAACACTCTGCTATGCAGCAGCTGATACTGAACATAAGAGTACACTTACTACTCTAGTGAAACTGATGAAAATAACCACAAATGTCACTGGAACTAATATAACAGATAAAAACAAAAGCAGTATGATACTGGTGGTGAAATAAGCCATCTTGTAGCTGTGGAGTATTCAGGGTGCATAAACCTGTCTAGAATTAGCATTTGGCTCAGCTCACTGAACAATGGTGAGGTCTGTCATATGACAAAAGGTGTTAAGAACTGATCACATCATCTTCAAACATGTAAAATATGCTGTGAATGAATATGAAACTTAAGCTTCTCCCTGCGCCTTGTTTTTACTGGCTCTCTACTCCGTGGCATTCACCGTGACCATAATCACATGTTGTTACTTCTGTGTTGCGATGACTTAAGACCTATTGCACTTTCCAAGGCCCGGCAAGATGGATTTTGTTCAGTTTTATTAGATTAAGTCTTTTAAATTAAATCAACCGTGAAAAACTCTCTTCAAGAATGAATGTTAGAGGATTATCACTGTATATTCTTATTGCACTAGTATGCCTTCTGGGCCATACAGACAGATGGGGTTAAGATAAAGGCAGGAATATTACATATCCTTTCTATCTAATGTCCATTCTTGTTAGAACGCTGCACAATATATGTCTTGGGTTGTTAAAGGCTTGTAAAATAGTTGAGCTTTTTGATACTCTTATAAAAATTTGAATTTCTCTGCAGGTGACTTCATAAGACTTTCTTTATGAAGGGCAGCTCAATGTTTGTGCTCATATGCACCCAATAAGCTACAGCTTTAAACAGTAGAGAGGTAGATAAAGTTAAAAAGAATATAGTTACATGAAGATGTTTAAATTAATCTCTGTTAAATACACACTTTATAATAGAAATGAACAGGCCAGGATGCTGCTGAACTATGGTGTAGATGTAAAATTTGTATCACTCATCTTAAGTTGAATTTATTTAACTTGTCATCTCTGCCCTTCCACCCTTTCCTCACCTTATCTTCTCTACTTGGTCTAGCCCCTGCAGTAGTGGGGCTGGTGACTTGGGGCTGCAGGGAGAGCAGGGTGTCGAACAGCGTTCTGCTCTCAGCAATCTGACTGGCAATATCAGCATTAGGGTGCTGGCCAAACACCTCTGGGTGCTCTGTGGATGGCAGCATGTTGATATAATCCTTGTATGTGGCCTGGGGACCATCACGGGGGATGTAATAGGAGGTTAAGGGGGATAACCTGACAAAGAAAAAGGAGTCAAAGGGAAGAAGTCAGTGATATGAAATTCTATCTAGAAACAGTGGTACAGAAAATGGATGTGTCTTCTGTGTGTTCTGGACTTGCATATTTGTTTGTGTAGATATAACAATAGTCAGATAAACATAATCACTTGAACTTATTTCTGAACATACTGTTCATTCTACCTTATGAGTCTCTATCAATATAAACAACTAGACCCAAACAAAGATATTGCATTTTACTGTCATTTGTGCCATTACCATTAATACACCATTTCAAATTGGCAAACAGCTTCAAGAGTTTCAGAGCACAGTGTTAGAGCTATTGTTCTCGCAACTGTATTTCCTGTCAATGCAGTGACCCATGACCTAGTTTCCCTGTAGAGATTATTTTCATCACATTTAATGTTTTTCAGTATAATAGCTCAAGAAAAGCAGCAAAAGCCCTATGAATAAAATTACAGAAATATAAATATAGTTTTAGTGTATTGAAGATATCAGAATAAATGTTCTGCCAGTGGCAGCTGCAGGGAGTGTTTTCATTGTAGTGCGTGACACTCACAGACCATCACCTTAAATGCAAATAACAGTCCTTTGACTGACTCTCCCTGATGCAGCTCAAGAGAGCTTATTCTTCAAATATACACTGTGAATTTATAGTTGTATGTACAGTCTTCTTTATATGGTCCATGTTACTTTGAGCTGATGCGTTAAATGTTTTTCAATGGTTGATTATAAATATAAGGGATTGACACAACATTTGTAATAAAAGTAAAAATGAAACAAATAAAAAGAAGGTGAGGACAGCCAATGTCAGTGTTCATGTCTTTAGGCTGCAATAATCTGACTGACCACTTGGTAGCGCTGGCACTCTGTGACCTGCAAGGTGCTATAACAGGGCGTTGACATGGACTCTGCCGCTGTGGTGCAGCAGGAAAATGATTTTATAGAAGTATTGAGCCTAATAAATCAACACTGGCATGTATTTAAAAATTAAGTACTGTACTTATACTGCCATGTGTTCCCATACAAAAATATGTTTTAAAATAAACGTGTGTGTGTGTGCGCTATAGTGACTCACTTGAAGTAGGTCTGGTTGACAGCAGCATCACAGAAGTAGTCATTGATGTATGTGGTTAGAAGTCGTCTGTCCCAGTCGTCTGTCACATGACCTCCATAGTTGACCCCAGCAATGAGGTACTTGAGCGCATCCCAGGGAATCTCCTCATACTCATCCAGGTACAGACTCAGCAGATTCTCACTCACCTGGTGGTGCACCAACAAGACTGTTTAACCCAGTGACTTTGAAATGTAGAACATCACACTGAGGGCAAGTGAAATGGTTCTTCTGTAGAGATTAGACAGAAACAGTGAAGATGGAGTGGAGAGACAGACATTTTAACAAGGGCCATAAGTACTGATCAGTCTCATGCACTTGAAGTAGACTGTCATTATCCATCAGTCTGATCAGCCTTTACTCTGACAGCCTATAAAACGGCCTCTCTGTTGGACCTAAGCCTGCATTTGTGGTGTAGGGCAGATTACTGACAAGAAAACATCAGCCAAGCAGAAACTCCACTCAGTCCCCACCACACTATGATCATCTTCACTGTATCATTCATTACCACCACCTACATCTTCTATAGACTAAAGAAAAGACTGATCTCTTAGTTTTGTTTTTAGTCTTTCCGATAGCTGTCACTATCCCATTTGGTATCAGATGAGGCTCAGACCTCAAAGTCAGAATCATTGAAGCCGTAGACAATGTTCCAGCCCAGCTGTAGAAACTTCTTCCTTTCCAGTAGGATGCTGTGAAAGAAGCAGAGGGAGAAGAGCAGCTTCCGGTAGGAGACAGGTTTGGAGCAGCGGTTGAACTGTGTCTCAGTCACCAGCTGGTAGAGGCGTTTCATGTTGGCCTTCACACCCTGAGGACAGTAAGCAGTGTTAACACTAAGGAGAGAGTTAAAAGTAGGATACATATTTCACTGTAAAACACATGTGGAAGATAAAACTTCAGAGCCTCTGCATAGATTTGTTGTCATGTATATTGTGTTTGTCTACACAGTATGGCTGTGCAGTAGATATTTGGGAAACCATGCGTGTGAGGACATGCACCTTAGGTGGTTCAGTGGTCATCTTGATGCCGGCCTGCAGGATGGTAATAGGAAATTCAGGGTGTGGCGAAGAGCTGAGCCAGAGTCTGAAGTTTGGGTGGGGCTTCTGCACTTGTAGCTGCTCCACCAGCTTGTCCAGGTCAGGCATCCATGACAGAGAGAGGTGGCAGTTGGCAAGGAACACCCAGTGACCTGAGAAGGGAAAAGGAGGGCTTGAGAAGCTGATGGCATAAATAAAAACATTTTTCAAATGTTATGAGAAAATGAAAAATGCTGAACAAAATAAATCAGAGGCAGAACAGAGAAACTGGTAGACCATTTTTGACGCCCTCTTCTATCATGTTCTTGGCAATGGGGGCCTGTCCCTGGCCCAGAGAGAGAGCATGGAAGTGCTTGCTCATGCCAGAGGCCTCAGCCAGCTGCAGCAGGGCCCCCGTGGGGTCTACCCCCGGAGACAGAACAAAAATTAAAGGAGTCTTGCTGGTAGAATCCTCCACAATCTGGGGAGAGATCAGAGAGAGAAGAATCCTCAAAAAAGGACAAATACAGTGAGACAGTATAAACGTGTGATTTTCCCAATGAGCTACAACCAGAAAAAATTAAATAAATCAGATGTATGAAGCACATGATCCATGCATTCAAATTTAAAGCCTAAAAAATAAATTAAATTTAATGTGGGTTAAAAGGACAAGAGCTGACACTCACAGCCTTCACGTCGAGAACAGGCGGCTCCACAAAGCAATAGCCAAGGTGGCTAACAATGAAGGAGGTGACACAGAAGGAGACACGGTCCTGACGCAGAGAGCGCACAATCAACATCTTCTGAAGCTCATTACATTTACTCTCCCAGTCACCTAGAACAAAAACACAGACAGGAAGGGGCGAGGGAGAGAATTCAAGGGTAAAAGAAAGTACTTAGTCAAACTTTGTCAAATCTAATTCCTCCTGATATATAACAGAAGGCACATGCAAACCTACATTCCCTCTCTCTTTCTATCTTCTACAGTTTCACATTGATCAACCATTATTAATACTTAGTTCTCAAAAACAGCATTTTTATAGTCATCATACGATTTTTATTAAGTCCAGAAACTCATATAGTTTAGCACAAAGGTGAAACCTGTCAATGCACAGATCGGTTGGTGGCTCTCTGACAAATCAGCTCTGCTCCAACTGAACTGATCCGAGTGAGAAGACTTTCCATCAGTCCATGAAAAAGGGAAACCCTCCTACAATATATACAGACCTGGTAACGCAGTATTCTCTGGCTCAGCACTGGTGAACCAATGGTTCCATTCTTGTGGGTACTGTTCAAAGGAAGACGTGATGCCGTGGAAGTTGGGCAGTTCACTCAGCTCTGTGATGTTGTCCCAGCTGGAGTCTACCAGCCAACTGGTACACGGGTTGTCCATCTGAGCTGCCTTATCAAGCACCTAAACACACACCAAGCAGCTTATCAGCAGTCAAACATCAGTATATCAACACATACACCTGCACACACTACTCATACAGTATCATGCCAGCTCAAAGGATATTGGAGAAGAAAGATATTGAAATCTGGGCAAACACAGTGTGAATGAAGGGGCTATTTTGAAGGGTAACCTAACTTGTTCTACAAAATATACAGTGGAGTATCTATTGGAGGACTAAGTTTGAAAGCTAGCATTGAAAGAAAAACCTCTGTCCAGTTGGATTATTCTACACAAGATGAGGCAGACATGAAATGCTTGTGTATATTCAGTGTTTTCTTACAATTCCTCCTCGGAGGAGGAAACTGTACTCATCCATGTTGAGTTTGCCAGCCACCTCCAGGATTTTGGCACACATGTGGAAGCTGAAGAGAAGCTTATGGACTTCAAATAGACCTTGACATGTGTACCTGCAGAGGACAACACACTGGGTTAGGTAGAGTCACTCCACAGACAGTGGACAGAATGCCTCTCTTCATGTGTCCTTGCTCACCTGTACACTGCATATGTGTGGTATTCATTGAGGTTGGCAATCCTTTCCTCCAGCTTGTGGCTGTGCTTGCTCTTTTCTATGCTGAGGTTGAAGAGGTTAATGTAGGCATCCAGTGAGAACTGGTACATGGGGTCGATGCGGCCCATGTCATTTAGGATGAAGAAGAGAATGGAGGCTCGCTTGGCACATGGGCGGTAGGCCTGTTAAGAGCCAGCACTTTAGGTTATATACACATACTCTATGCAAATGCACATGCACTACAGATACAGTTTCTTTTATTTTAAAGAATGAAATGATTGTGTTTGCAATTTATTTAAGAACCGGTGCAAAGCATCATCTCCGCTCTGCCCCGTCCCTTCATCCATTCAACCTGACCTCTCTAGCAGAGTCAATCATGATTTCAGTCTGTTCACTGCTCTCCAGCTGCTCTGAGACCTCAGTGGCAGTCACTTTGGAAGTCTGAAGGGTGTTCACCAGCTGCACATCCTCCAGCAATGACCCAGTCGCCTCATTCAGCAGCCTGGTACAGAAGATAAAGATAGACCAAGAATAACATTTGCTCTTTGTCGTCACTACTGCTGCTGACTTTTTCTTTTTTTTTTTTTTTTTTTTACCAAAAATGCTATGACACACTGCTGGTATCAGTTCCTCCTCTCCAATATTAATTCCACCATTACTAATCAGGTTGAATATTTCAGCTTAATTTGAAACAAAATATGTATAAATATGATAGAAATTATGTAAGTATAAATTTCCCTTGCGATGATTTAAGAATCTGTTTATCTATAAAAAACCTTGAACAACCTTAGGATCTCATCCTCCAGTTCCTGTAAGCTTCTCTTGCCAGAAGCAATGCTGATCACTAATGAGTCCTTCTGTTCTTCTAGATCTGGACGCTCCTTACGAACCACTATTCCCAGCAGTTGGGCCTCCAGTCCCTGCACGCACACACCACACAAAATGTAAATTAGAGTACATTAGAGTACAATATACAAGAAAAAATTCAAAGGTACACACACATTCCCACCATGCTAACACACCTGCTCCTTGACAGCAAAGTTGACTATGGTGGTTTTTGTTGAGATTTCTGGTGTGTAGTGTGGGTTGGACAGCTTGGTGGTGATGTAGAAACGAAACTCTGGACTGTACTCCACCTCCTTATCACCCAGCTTCAACAGAAGCCTGCCACCTGGTGAAAACAAATCCCCACAATACCCATGGATTCAGGCAACCAATCATATTTAGCTGGAGATATTTTAATTTGTATATGTATGTCTGACCTATCCGTGTCAAGGACTTGTTGAGAATTGGATTCAGAGATGGGTCCAACTCCTCCTGGACATTCTGCAGCAAAACAGGGTTCCCGAACTGGATGGCATTTTCAAGCACCCGCAGGTAGTCTGGCATTTGAAAGTCAATTACTTTCAGACCCTGCACATGTGCACACACAAGGAGGAGAGAAAGAGCAATTGATTATCTATAGTACATTTTATTATACAGGTGGCAAGAAAGACCTGGGTACAGCTGGAGATAACAGAGATAAAACACAAGAAAACTGCCTGTCACACACAGGCACACACAAAAATCCCTGTAATGTTTAAGTTAAAAGTTCCACTCCAGCGCAGCTACTGGAAGGAGGACTTCATTTCAGTTCCGTATATACTCAATGGATATCTAAAGTTAGTTTTAATTTGAGAACAGAAGTGTAACATACATATTTAATAGGACACATTAAGTGTGGAGTTTTCTCAAATACTAAAATAATAAAAGAGCCCTCTTTAAATAGGTATGTGTCAATGACACTTCCACACAACCTGACATCGGTTTTTATATTGTGTTGGCATCTATGTTTTCTGTGCAGATGTTTAAATATTCATCATTGTTCCAGATACTGAGCTGTCCAACCCAAAAGAATCAGAATATGTTTGGCTAAGTTGAGACTTACTCTGTTCATCTCCATATTCTTGATCCACTTCAGAGCTTGGCCTTGAGGGTCCACCATCAGTGGCCAGCTTGAGAGAAAGGTAAGAAATACATTAAGAAGTACAATTGTATTTACACTCAGAAACACACATTCTACACATTCTCTTTTAATGTTTCCAATAATATTCTGTGTGTCTGTTATCATTCTTTTACTGAAAGTCTTTTGACATTCTGTTTTATATGTTGGTTTAGTGGGTTGATTCAAAAACAAAAGAACAGTTTGCACAGCATTGTGTCAGTTTCCTCCAGGGTTATGGGAGTCCAGTGAGGTGATTTGGCTTCAGTGTGGAAGAAGCAGGTTGTCAGGAAAGGAAAAAGTATTATTGGACATCCTGACCACATCCTTTTGGGACATTGTGTGTTGATGCCTTCGAGGAGGCGCTACTATGCCCCTTGTGGGATAAATAAAGTTTTCTGATTGACTGACTGACTGATTTCATAAAGTGAATACAACTAAAAACAAGGTCTTAATGTACTGACCGGTTTCCACGGGTGACAATAACTCCGTTCTCAGTAGAGAATGCATCAGAGGGCAGGCCCTGAATATTCCACTCTCTCACTGCTGTAGGTTTGGACAGAAAAACTGCAAAACTGAACCCGGGTGTGCAGGCGATCTGCAGGTCCCGGACCTGAGCAGAGTTCAAGAGGGAGGAAAGAAAGAAACATGGGTTTTGTTGGACACAATCATAAATTGTGTAAGTTAAACATTTTAAGAGGGTACTTCTCATGAGTAGCTAATAACAGTAGAGGCACTACAGTACAAGTGCAACCTTTGTTTTTATATGTGTTCTTGTGTGTCTCACCTCCTTCATCCAGATAGCAAGCAGCTCATCTCTATAGTTGGAGAGGAAGGGTCCCATGTAGGACAGGAAAGAGGCAGCGAGCAAACAGTCTCCGACAAGGTACCCCATGTTCTCTTCAAGACCCTGAAGCATACACACATACAGATTTAACAGGTCATGTATGATCTGTTTTCAACCAACCCCTAGAAGGATGTTGACTTCAAAGTCATCAAGGTGTGTGTGTGTGTGTGTTTGTGTTCATCATGTGTGTGCATGGCCTACAGCAACTCTCTCTTCCCAGCGGACCCTCTCTCCAGCAAGTCCAGTCACCAGTTTGTCAGCCCGGTCCAGCTTCACCTCCATCTCATCTGACTTCCTCCTCAAATTCTCCTTCATGGCCAGTTTCTCACCATGCTGCTTTTTCAGCTTATCTAGCTCCTCTGCCAACTGCGCTCACACACACACACACACACACACAAATCAATTAATTACTGGTCTTGTCATGTGGAAACTGGACTTGCCACAGTTCTACTGCTGCATTTTCACATATAATATTGATTTGACATGCTCTAATCTATATATATAAACATCTATAAGGCCGGCTGCTGGATGCACTGGGTTCCGCACCTCTCGTAGTTTGTTCTGGGACTCAGCAAGTGCAGCCTGTTTCTCTGCCAGCTGGGACATAGCAGTGTTTAGCTGGGCTCTCTTTGGCTCCACCACTCTATAGATGTTCCCATAAACCTGAGGGAATATTGTACACATCCATGTCTTTAGTTTTGTTTCATATTCTCTTGTTCATATATCCATTTTACAGATGGAAGTCTCATTGTTTTGTAATTGCTCTTTGCTGCTCACAGCATTCACTGTGCCAAAATTAGCACCTTAGTCTGCTAGTCTAATTACAACCCTTTGAGTTTATGGTGCCTATCCTCATCTGCAAACATGTATGAATGAGATGGTGTGTGTGATGGTGACATGCTCTTACTTCCATGGCTCTGACCCACATGCAGAGGGACTTTGCAGCCAGTGATACTTTGCCGATGATGTCTGGCTGGAAGTCCACCTGTCTGCAGAACTGACCAATCTTCTTCAGCACACGGTCCGATATATTGTCTTTGTCAAAGTTAACTAGTGTTTTGATGAAATTGGCCTCACCTACCAGAAACATCACAATGTCATATCAGTAAAGCTTCTTTTGAATTTACATTTAGTCATTTATCAGACACCTTTATCCAAAATGACTCACACGCCAGTGAGTTTCAGTGCAGTAGGAAACCTTCTGATAATTAAGTACTACACCTATTTACTAAGTGCAATCAGACTGTATTAAAGAAGTGCACCAAGAGCACATAATAAGGGTTTTTAGGCAAGGAGGAGCTCTCACAAGAGAAAGAGTTTTCAAGAGTCTCTTAGATACTCTTGAAGATGGAGAGGAACACCTCAGCTCTGATAGAATTCAGTAGCTTTTAGTAGAGAATCACAGACCAAAACAGTCTGGATTGAGGTTCCCTTGTCTGCTGGGATGGCGTCACCAGATGACATTCCTTGGAGGAATGCAGTGGCTGAGAAGAAACATAAGGTTGAATGATTAAATGTGATTTGGGTCACACAGTTGTTTGCCTGGATCTTCTCATATGTTGCTCTCTGTTTGATTAACCTCCTACAAATGATCGCATTGACAGGGACAGCGCTGCTTCCTTATTTTGGTGTGATGAGTGCTCAGCTGAGGAACACTGTCAACAAGGCCAATACAAATCAAATGATCCAGTGGAAAAGAAATGTTTTGTGTTCATTTGATAAACTCTTTTTTTTTAAGGACATGTTACAGTTTTATTGTGTAAATACTGTGTTTAATTTATTGTTGGGAGTCTCCTTGTTTGGCTCTGTGCAAAGGTATGTTTTGCTCCTTATAAACTGACAGCTGTGCAACACTGTAATGATAATAACAATTAAAAAGCGAATGGCATGCCCAAGGAGATCTCTGGTATAATATCTGTAATCCATTTCTTCCCAGCTACAGCTTTCCATAACTATAAACAAACTCCTCTAGTCTGGGTTTTCTCTGTTCTTTTTTTTAAGCCTTTCAGTTTCAGTTTTTCTCATCTTTTACAAACTCTCCTTTCAACCATCTCTAAATTCTGCACTGCTGCTGTCTCTCACCCAGCTGTCTTTTGGCCTCTGCCCAGGTAGGCTCTTTGCCCAGAAGCGTCATGACAGCCTGCATCACTGTCTCCACCAGTGCTGGGGGACGACCATATGACTTGATCTCTGTCATGTCCTTCTTATTCAGAGACTCCAGAGCCTACATGCAAAATGGGGAAGACATAGAAAATATCTGGATGTAAGAAGGCAAAGTATACAGCTTGCCAGACAATATCACACACTCTAATGATAAAGTCCTTACATTGGAGCATAGGAAAAGTAGATAAAAGACAAAGAGGGAGAGACTGGGTTAAAACATTCAACAAAACATAGATCTACCTTCATAGCCTCCTCCAGGGCAGGCAGGGCCTCATCCAGGTCTCTTTGTGCATTGTCAGCCATAGCTTTGCACTGTAACTCTTCAGCCCCGATTTTCTCACTGTTAGCACTCACAGCCTAATGACATAAAAACACAACTCAAGGTTAAGGACTCTTTGTTGTCTCTTTCTTTTTAACTCTACAAATATCACATAAACCCCACCACAAACACTTTAAAACAAACCAGGAATTTTACTTTTCAATAATCCAATATCATGTCTTGGTTAGTTTAGTAGAAAAAGAAGCCTGTAAATACCTTAACCAAACTATTTCTTTAATGTGCTTTGTGAGTTGTGTGCATGTCAACATATTTTGTGATACTCACCTTCTGCTGCTTGTCAGCCTCTCTCTTCTGCTGCACAATGACGGACAGGTACTCTTCACACTGTATTTGAAACTCAGCCACCTGCTTCTTGGCCTCCTCCAGCTCCACAGACATGGCCTCCACCTTTTCCCGCGTGTCGCTGATCTTGAAAAGGCCGTTACGCAGCTTGTTTATCTGTTCCCCCACTTCACTGCGTTTCTCTCCCAGCAGCCTAAATGGATATACACACACAGAAACGGAAAACACACACACACAATATCAGACTAATCTAGACAGGTTACTAATGAACTCAATCAAGAGAAAGACTTTCTTATCTACAGACAATGTGGCAAATGTAGAGCGAATAACTTAACACTGTAATTAACTGGGTTATTGATGTGCTTCTGTTATCTGACTCTAATGCATACAAAACAACTGCAGTGTTAGAACTACAGTATTCAGATCTTAAGTGTGCATACTCAAAATTAGAGCCTACAACAGAGAAAGGATGAATATAATGTACATTTATAATGTACATTTATTGTGCATCTGTGTGGCTCCAAAAACACAAGTGAAGCATTAGGATGTGATATGAAAAAAGTGAGGGTGCCTACTTCTTGTATCCAGACACCAGCTCCAGGTAGTTTGTGGGGGTCACATAATTATGTCTTCTCAACTCCAGTTTCATCCTTTGGGAGATCTGTGCAACCGACTGGTGTGTGGTCACAAAGATACTGGCAACCTTTGTCTGGATCTGCAACAACATGCAGTACATGTGAACATGCTGATCTGACATTTAAATAATAAGACTGCAAATGATTAGTATTTACTCATTCATGTTGGGATTGATACAACAAACACAGTGTAGTGCAGTTCACTGTAAGTTACAGATTCAAGCTTTACTTGTTTTAAAAAGACTTGCGCTACAATGACATAGAGGTTTAGAGAATCAACAGCCAGAATAATGCACCATGTCCCTTCTGTTTTTTTTTTCAATTTAAAGGCTGACATCACAGACACACAGGGCAAATAATACAGATGTATGATCAGATTTGTACCAGAACACATCACAGCATGAATGGGAAGCAGTTCAACCATGTGAAGTCATATGTATAAATGTGTGTTTGTGTGTGTGCCTCACCCCGTCCAAAGATCCCAGCTCCAGTCCATCCAAGTACCTCTCGGCCACCTCCAGCAGAGCATCTTTGGGCCACTCACAGAACCAGTCAATTGTAGTGCAGTTTACAAGTGCTGGGTACTGGAGAATGCGATTCCTGTTGGAAAATGGTTTCATTTCTATATAATTCGTTGTTATAATGATCCTCATAATAGCCCTGTGGCTGCAGGGTCAGTAAAAATTTGACAGACCACTGGAGGAAATAATGGAGCTATTATGCATTAAAATAGTTTTTTGCCTCAAAGGCTGTCTTTTCATAAGGGTACTCAAAAATACACATAAATATGACTGGCTAGTTTTAGCAGTATGACACAAAAGCTCTTAACGGACCAATTTGAAATAACCCTCAAAAGTAAAGTATGGCAGAGGTCCTCTGGAGCTATAGTCTGAGTCTGTGAGTTTAGAAAGTTAATTGGTGTAGTGCTCCCTGAATTCTGGCAATGTGATATAAATCCTGCTAGCAGCTAGTGGTGAGAGGGCCAGGATGCCTCATCACACAGAGAATGGTGATTAGCTCTAGCTGAAGGTGCCTGCCAGCCCAATTAGCACCATCATGTGTGACCACTACCCTGTGCCACTAATTACAACCAGGCCATCAGTGCTTGAGGGGGAAGACATATTTTTGTGAAGAGAAATGTGTGTGTATGACAAGAGAAATGGGAGAATGAATAATAGAAAATATGTAACCACCAGACAGCTGACCCTCACTGTCGCAGCATCCACACTGTAATTACGGCAAGTCTCAGGTCCTTGCTGGGGAATCCAAGTTAGTAAACCTCATTTGTCAGCAATTAACTCAGGTTAAACTAAGACACAACTCAGTCTACCCAGTGTAATTGTGAGGAGCTGCTCTGTGACTCAAATCTTGTAGCAGAGAGATGCTGAGAATGTTTCCTTTATTATACTAGGTGGTCAAAAGTCAAAAACACAACAACACAAATATTAGTTTTAAATAGTGGCAGAAATCTGTCTAGTTTTAGGAATACAGATTCCTGGACACTACTGTGAAGTCCTGCATTTAACTCTGTGGAAAATCAAATGAAATGTAAATTCCCTGTAGCCCTGTGTTGTTAGGGCAACAATGCATGTACAACCTACTGAAGAGGAGCTGCTGATGCACAGGGATCTTCATCCTATAAAGGATGCAATGTGATTTATACTGTGCTAATTTCCATAAACTTGTGTGTGTGGAAAACCAGAGCAAACGGTATTCTCCAAGAAAGTGGGGGAGAAATAGAGGAGGGGAACATACAGCTGAGAAAGCATCTACTATAGGACACAGTCTGCCTCAGGAAAAGTATCTGAATGTACCTGAAGGGCTCTCCCACTGGGCTCATACAGAGGACGATGTGCAAGTTGTTTCTGACTCGCTCTATCAGGTAGCTGAACAAGGAATGAGGAGTCTCCACCACATTGTCTTTCCTGGCAGACTCTGACAGAGCATTGCATACCTGCAGGTGGAGTCACATAGTATGAGAAATGGAACAAGACTTTAAATGACTTGAGACATGCTTCAAAATAAATCATCATATCCTATATGATCTCACAGCATATCAGTTACACACACAGGAGGCAGTATGTTACAGTGTGTGTGCATTACAAAATGATTGTTCAAACAGAACTTTCAGTCTTTACAGAGAGTATATAATTATGATAAACATAATTGCAATAATTGTAAAATGCTGAGATATGCTTTTTAAGAACAAGATTCTTGTATTAAGAAATTCATGCTAAAAGCTGTGATCAAATCATTTACACATTTACACATACTTGATATTTAAGGTTGGAAAAATTTAGAAAATCATACATTTGAAAACTGTAGTGCTTTGACCATAAAACACGACAGACCTTCTTCCCAGCAAAGGTTCCACTTATCAAACCAAGGATAACACCTACAGTTTATTGGTGTTTTGATGGACCCAACTTATATAGGTACTGGGTAAAACCTCACCCTAGCTTTCTTTCTTCAGTACCTTTGGGTTAATCCAAGGTAATTCAAACCACAGATTTGTTCCTTGATTAATTAACGAAATGTAAAACAAGCAACAAGCAAATAGACATGAAACAAAAACAAAGATATAGATACAGACCTCAACAAACTCATCCTGTTTGTATAGATTAGGCACCTCTCCAGAGCTAAGAATGTTATTGATGTCTTCTAGGAATGATTCATCTACAATCTGGGTGTCATTGAACAGGAAGACAGTGGGCTTGTTGTCAACACCAGTCAAATGGTAGAGCTTCTTGATGTCTGACAACAAAGAGAAAAAACACACATATTGAAGAGCAGCTGAATCGACAGGGGACAGAGAGGATTTGGCTGTAAAGAAGTGATTCATCAAAGATCAAATCCAGGTAAAACCTCACACTGAAAATAAAGACCGTGAAGCCTCTGTCAAACATCTGTGAATGGATTACAAGTGCATTTCATCTCACCCTCTCGGAACTCCTGTTTGCGGTACTGCTTGGTGACTTCTACCTGGAAAACCTGGAACTCACAGATGAAGGCAGCCATCTTCGAGAGGCTCTGTCTACCAGAGCCCCCAACACCAACCAGCAGCATGTTTCCCCTGAGCTGACTGATCACACGTAGTACACGTGTTACTGTGGAGAAAACACAAAAATATAAGTAAGTATACCAACCTACATCTGAAACCATTTATCAGCAGTATTTTTATTATAAATATCTTGATGCCTTTTAGAACTGATGAGGGGTTCTTAAAATCTGTCGTCTTCATCCCACCATTCTAACATTGCCAAAACATTATTAAAATGCATGTAATAATATCTACAGTTATACATTTTTCCCATTACCACAGTATGTGAAGCAATAATACATATATACATACAAGTGTCATCCCATTTTATCTCTTTACTAATGCAGTGATTGATTCAGAGTGGTGTCTGGAACAATGGCAGCACTGAGTGTGGCGCTGCTCTTCCAGCTTCCTCACTTCCTACAATTGTAACAGTGAACCCACCAGCAGATGAAGGCCTATTATACTGATTGTTTTAAAGGGCTGAATTGACTGGACAAAACGTGATTTGGACATGATGCGGATCGATTCATTAAGGAAATTTATGCAAAGTGTATTTTCTATTTAATCATTTGTGTGTGTCTGAGACGCACTGTGTTCTATGGCATCTCGGAAGAGCACCAGGCTCATAGGCACTACTCCAGGTGTCATGTTGTAGTCTTCCAGCTGGGTTTCCATGAACTTCTTGAGGGCCTTCATATCCAGTAGGTCCTCATACACACGAGGCTCACTCAGCACGTCACCTGACACACACAAATAAACCCACATTAACACATGCATGTCTATATCAGTTTCCTGACGGTTAAAACACAGGCCATAACCAGTCCATTTTTCTCACACTTTTTATACACAGCAATGACATGTCAGTGTGACACAATACACTGCCATGTGCATGTATGGTATGTTTGTGTGTAATGTATATATACCAAATACTGGTGGCTGTTTATTAGGGCAGATGTTGTGAAATGTGAGGTCAAAGAGTGAGCCCAGTTTTTCTTCCATCAAAGCAACAAAAGCCTCCATATCATTCTGATCTACAAGTCGGTCTGAGAAAACCCTGCAAACAGAAAAAGAGCAGAGACGGCAAATGATATCACAGTTGTAACCAACAGAAAACCATTCCACAACTGAATATACAGTGTTCTGGGTTTCAGATATGGGATGATGATGCATTGAATGATGCATGATATCATGACTATGAGAGTAGAGAATGGTAAATATGCTACTTTTCTGTGAGAAGTTTTAAGCTTTGGTGAAAATCATGTTACCTGAAGCACTCATGGATCCACAGTCTGGTAATGTTGTTTTTGGTATCATGGAATTCTGGGTGAGCTCTTAGCAGACCTTGAAACACCTAGCAAGAGTAGATCAGTAAAAAGACTGTTCTTTAAAGTTTTAATTAAACATTGTGACAGCAAGTGCGGAGAGCTGAATGAAATGAACAAAATAGGTTCCTGATGTATTTTCTTAAATTTTGGTGGTGGATGTGTGTTTGTATTGATACTGTACATACATGCATACTTACATACATCTATCAATCTAACCCATGTGGAGTATATGTGTGTGTGTTCCGTGTACCTTGGAGATATCCCTGAGGTTGAAGAGGTAGTGTATCTTGGCTGGAGTGGGAAGAAAACGAGCTGTAACAGCATAATACAGTTCTAACGTGGCTCGAGTCAGAACCTCTCCAATGGGCTTCACATCCTCCTTAAACTCCTGTAGTTTCTGGTTGATCATGGTGCTGTAGATCCGTCTGATCTGGGACTCCTGCATGCAGAGAGGATGGGCTTGTTAAAATTTATAAACAGCACTGCCATGTTAAAAAAAAAAAAAAATCTGAGCTGTACTGGTCGAGAGACCGAAAGGCAGAAGGCATTTTCTGAAGTGTGTAACAACCGCATTTAATGTTTTCTACTTCAAACATTCAAGAGGTAAGGCAACTCAAATAACGAGGGAAAAAAACAAATTTGTTTTGCTCTTCTGTTGAGAAAGAGTAGATAGTCAAAATCAAAAGTCAACAGTACAGTGGACAGGTGGCAGATGGAGATGGGAGCAGGAAAGGTTGAAAGGAGCAAAACAAGAGAATTATGAATATGACTGAAAAACTGCCAGTTAATTGAAAAATACACAAAAGGAAAGAGACAAAAGGTGATCTGGAGAGGGAGTGGACAATGAGAGGAAGTACAAAAATGCCAAATAAAACCAAACAAGGCAACCATACAAAAGAGGTACCAAAGAGAAAGGAGACAGATGGAGAGGGGATGTTAGCAGGTGGAGAACATTTGCAGGCAGCTTTTCAGTCAATCATATCTCCTGGGTGCTGGTTTGAGAGAGTGCAATTTTGCAGTGGTTATCATCATCATCATCTCAACTATAATCATAATCTGGATAATTCCAGTGTGGCGGGGCAAAAAAGCATTTGTCAAATGGTAAAAGAAGATGAAAAAATGTTGTCTGTCTGTTGTGTGGAAGAAAACCCAGATCAACCTGGCTGAAATGTCAGGAACAGTCAGAAGACAGAAAAGGGAAAGATAAAAATAAAGTGAACAACAGATGGTGCTAAACTAGAGTGCAAATTTCTTGTACTCAGATGAGAAAATGGTTGACACAATTCATAAATCCTGGCTATTTTTATTTCATTGATTAATTAAGCCACATGCAGCTGTTTTAATAGAAATCAGTTCATTAATATGACTTTGTTGTAAAGGAGAAATGGCAGACAGAACCAAAGAAGAGGGGAGGACTTACATTTGGAAAGGTCATATTGATGAGGTTGAATCGACTCTGTAAGCGGCCAGAGATGTGAGTTCTCCCTCCACCAGGGGGCCCCATGGATGCCAGTAGAAACATGTCCTATGAGAGCAGACACACAGACACAGGAAGACAACCAAGAAGAGGTGTTTAATGGCTTCTCAGTAACACACAGCAACATAATAAAATATATTTGAAATGTCCAGACGTTATATGTAAAATCAATTCTTGACCCACATATTGTAAAAAAGTAAATCCAGAGATAATAATGGATGGGGCACTAAGAGGGCAGAAATGATAATATCTTAATGTTATAGAATAATGTACGGAATATATAAGATAACATCTTACAAGTACAGACCTCACTCTCACCCTGATCCTTTATGCCCTGTCTCACCTTGACCAACTTGAGGGTCTGTTTCTGGAGATCATACCAAAACCCATAGTCAATCCAAAGACGCAGAAGTTCCAAAGGTGGCTGAGAGCCAAAAAGGTCATGGGCGGGCATGTTGAGGTCATCCAGGAAGCATACCAGGTGTTTCCCTCCCACTGGCACAAACACACCTTTTGTTCTCTTTTCTATTCGGCTCTCCATGATGGCCTGGATGTTATTAGAGGTGGTCTGGAAAGCAAGGAACAGAGAAAACCAAATATGAAATAGTAGGGTTAGGGTTACTTTCATTGTTTACCATATGTCATTAACTATTTTACACTGAAAACAAAAGAAGAATAAAGTTCACTTTATAAAGTGAACGTCTAATATCCGTACTTGTGAATTTGTATGATTTCAGGTGGCTGGTGCTAGGAGATTGGTGGTAATGGTGAGGTTGTTTGGGGGGCATGGTGACAATGGTGACAATGGTTACAATGGTAACGATGCTCAAGGTGGAGGGTGATGAGTGCCTCCATCACTCCTGGCTCATTGCGAGCCTTTCACAACATCTCATGTAACTGAGTATAAAAACTCTTGATACTGTTGTTGATTATGTTGCTTTCTATAAGGCTAGAGGAACAAGAACACAGATGTGGTATACACAGGCCATGCAAAAGCACCAACCTGTGAAGACATGTTGATAGTGAGGGCAGCCCATTTGTTATCCAGGCCCTGCAGTACACTCTGGGCCACTGAGGTTTTACCAGTGCCCACTGGCCCAGTGAGCAGCACGGGGTACCGACCCACCACCAGAGCCTTAACCAGGAAATTGTAGCGAATCGTGTCCACTGTTGGAACCATAATCTTGTAGAATGGAGCGCTATAGGGAAGAGAGAAGGATATATACACTGAAGATGTGGTGTGTTGGTTACATCATCTACTACTCAGTGGTGAAATAGATTAAAAATGCAGCATCTACAGTAATGTCATTACATGAGACTGTCTGGTTTCCTACCTGGCACTGTAGCGCCAGCCTTTTGGCAGCTTATCTTCAAAGGAAGCCCAGCATTTGTTCTTGGTGTCCACAAAGTATTCGTAAACGGTGTCCTGTGAAAGTTAATATAAAAGGCTCAGTGGTGGTTGCCTGCCAGAGACAGATTAATTCAGTTTGCTGATGAAAGGTGAGGTAACAGAATTACCCTGAATCAGTATGATGCCTGTGGTGGA
Organism: Caranx ignobilis; assembly: GCA_021432705.1. Taxonomy (NCBI): domain Eukaryota; kingdom Metazoa; phylum Chordata; class Actinopteri; order Carangiformes; family Carangidae; genus Caranx; species Caranx ignobilis. Next base: position 13,417,619 of record MU269989.1, read on the forward strand.
TACAAAACTAATCACCTAATTCAAGGCTTGTCATTCTCAATCTATGTACACATCATTCATGCTGTAATGATTATAGAAAAACTGTGCTTGTCTTGAGAAATGATTTGGCATTTAATTACTTAAGATATCAAGCTATGTTAATGTCAACTGTGTTAGCTAAATGTATGTTGTGCACAATAAAAAAAAAAAAAAAAAAAAAAAAAAAAACATCTTCCAACTATCTCTCAGTACCATAGTAATCTCATAGTCTGTCAAAACTACTTGAAGGTAAAATTGCTATGGAGGCCCTAAAGGGACAGTCATTTGAATGAATGTGCAGGTAACCAAACTGTGACAAAAATGTGCTAAACAGAGGACCTTGTTGGGGAAGGTGTCATCCATCTCCCGGAGGAAGATGTCTATCTTCTTGCGCCCATCTTCATCAACAGAGGCACAGATGGACCAGATAAGACTGAATATGAACCAGAGCTCAACCATTCTACCCAGGTTCTCTGTGTCTGAAGTGATCACCTAAAGAAAGAGAGAAATAGAATGACATTGTTTTCACACAGCTTAAAGGTTGGTGATCTTATTCTGGACCATTTTTTAATATATTGCTTGAAATGCTCTTCACACTCCGATTGCAACCCATTAATTAAATGCTTTTTCACAAAAATGAAAAAAGTCAGTCACCTGTGGAACAGACAATCCTGGAAAAACACCATCCAATCATCTTGAACAAATTGATTGGATCGTGATGTGTCAATCAAGCTGTCATTTCTGTCCCTCCCTCCCTCCTCTGTGCATACCACTCAGAGTCTTCAACCAGTTATGACACGGAAAAGACAACGCCAGTGATCCCGTGTACCACACTGAAGTCCGGTTGGTAGGTGTACCTCTAAGCTGGATGTGACAGTATCACAGAAAGTCACGTCGCTCACATTGGGATTACATTGGGTCGCGCTGCGAGGGTGATACCTTCGTGGCTTCACCTTGATGTGAACCCAGTGCTGAACAAGCAGTATGTGTTCCTGTGCTCTGGAGGTGTGGCTTTGGACAGAAGTCTGAGGAAAGGGGCTGGGACTTTTGATTGTGTATTTTCAAAATGTGGCCTGCTAGAACCATTTTTCCAGGATCACCAACACTACCTTTAAGCAAATATGTCAGCCTTTGTTGTTTTTCAGATTTAATTCCTAATGTGGGTCAAAACATTTTCTTGGCTGGAAAATCACTCTCCATAGGAGTGATTACAGAGTGAAGGTTACACATTGTGTTTTATTTGTCCTACCCCATTGCTGCTTGTAGCCAAGGAATCATACAGGCGACAGAGTGATGTTACTCCATTAAGCTCAGTGATGGGGATCAGCTCTTTACAATTACTCTTCTTGAAGTTCAGTGTGCTGTCCAAAAACTTCTCAAACAAATGCTGTAAATGTTCCACCTCAGCCTGTGAAGAAATGGTACAACAGATCAATGGAGCAATGGAGGGAAACAAAGGTAACGGTTACCTGAAAAGAAATAAATGAAATGGTTGTCAGTCATGAAGGTTTTCTCATCTTCCTCTGATAAATTTGTTCTTAACAGAAATATTTTTTCTGGAAACCTGGCTCATAAATGCAACTGCCAAAGAAATGCACAACAATCAAAAAATTAGCATAAACTGCTAATATGATGTCAAAGCCTGACGAATCTATGCATTGTATTGTACTGTACCTTGTGTCGCTTGTCCAGCCAGGATTGAACAAAAGGCTTCCATCCCAGATCATTGTAATCATTGTAAACCATCCCACAGCGAGACACTGTAGCTGGAGAGGCCATTGCCAGATTCTCCACTTCAAACAACAGAGACACCTACGGCAGTAGAACAGAAAGATATATGGAATGTGGTAACAGTATAATGTTGTTTTCCTTCATTAAAAAGCCTTTTTAACAGAAGACATCTTGATATGTAGCAAAAGCACATGTGTAAATAATGACACTGACATTGGTTTCACTATCCTGGGACTGTATATGCACCTGTCAGTGACACTGTCATAATTTCCTGGAATTCTGGCCTCAAGCTCAGCCATTGTTAATATCAACCCACCCATGCTTTTCCTTGTATCTATTTATTAATACTGTCTCTTGAGTGAGAAGGTCCCAGCAGTCATGTTTCCAGCTCTGTCCTCACCTGTTCAGGCATGGAGATTCTCTCTCCATTGATGAGTGTGAGCACCTTGTTGTCATCCATTACAGAGTTCATACTTTCTATCCACAGTGTGTCAACAGGTCCATCAAACACAATCCACTTCTCATCTGGTTTCTCATCTAAAGAATGGTTTGGAAGTGCAATATTAGATAGATATTAGATATAATATTAGATTAGAAACAGTGAGGTGACGTGTAAATATAATAAAACTGTTCATACTGGAACATACATGCTGCTGACAATTCTAACAAAGTAGGATTAAGATGTCTATGCAATGATTTCCCTTTCCATTTGGACAACATAACATCAAAAATTATTATAAAAATCATTTTCAAATGCTTTGGGGTGAAAACCAATTCGATATTGATCACAAAAGGCCAGAGTTGAATCAACAATAGTCGTGTGGTCATGATAAGTGAAATAACTCAAGGGTTTGCAATTCAGTGAACCATAGGTTAAATGGGCAAGAAGAACATTTACAGCACAGCAACAAACCCTACACTGCTCTTCACCAGCTCTCCAGAGCAACATAATGCATAGCAACACAAGAGGCAGTCATGTTAAAATGCCAATTTTACATGTGCTATTTAAAGCAACTGATCACAGGCTGTAGTCTGTACACAAGTTGCCAAATGTTAAGATCCCAAAGTGCTCTTGTTAGACCACATTTTAGCATTACTACTTTAAGATCTACTTATATGTTTTTCAAAATATGGACTGTGCATGAATGAATGCTCTGTAAGATGATATAAAATCATCCTACTGTGTTCCCTTGAACTACATGTGGTGTTAACAACAGTGTGTTAGTGTCAGCACCTGCACAGGCTGTTCTCATGAGAGATGACAGCACTCCATCGGTCCACTCATTGGTGGACAGGTCATTTTCTCCATATAGTTCTCCCAGACTCATTGCCTTGGGGTTCAGAGGATACTCCTATTGTGCCACAAAGACCAAAGCATCAAAGAGATGGTAAAAAAAAGACCACACAAAGAGGATTATAAAGGCAGTTACTTAAGACTGATGATAACATGTGCATGTTTTTTGCTGTATACACTTTTACCCAATGATTTGGTTTGGATTTAGACTAACTGATTTTGATACAATAAGGCAAGGAATTCACAGACACATTAATCAATTTTAGTTACATCTGAATAACTTTTTGCGCCCCAGTTTTAGAGTATTAAAGCCAGCAACACAATGGAGAGATGATGTGGTACTTGTCATTGTCAGATTATTTTTTGAAACATGAAATATAAGTCATTAGCATGTTTGCTCCCACTTTTGGTAAGAAGGGTTAATTTCCTTAATCGTCCAATATATGAGTTACACAAATGTATTGGTATTCAATGTATAATTTCATTGATATATTCTACCTCCATCTCTATGCAGTGAAATCCTAGAAAATGAAGAAAGAGAAGATAGGTAGGAAGTCAGTCTTTGACACAGTTTAACCTGATACTGCAGTAAGCTTTCCTTTTCTAGTAGCTTCAGCATGTTTCTCATGTTTACGTTTGTTTTTCAATACAATACATGCATTTGCATGAACAAGTGGGCAGGATAAAATGAGCAACCGAGTGCCTTGTATCTCAGTGGAGTCAGAGAACAGAAAGAAACAGAGAGAAGGATAATGAGAACCAGCAGCAGTGGAGGCTGACACTAGGAGAGACACCAGAGAATATATGCAAAGAGCACAGAGGAATAAAAAACAGCATGAAGTTTAAAATGGAGATAAATAAATAGGAAGACAGCAAGATGAAAAGTAGGAAGGACAGAGAGACAAGGAAGCAGAACAGACGACTGTATCTGCTTAACTGGAAGAGACAAACTGGTGTCTCTATAAAAAACATAAATTATGCTGAAGAACTGTGCGTGCTTAGCAAACCAGTCACTTAATGTTGTTTGTTTAGCTCTGGGTACAAATAGAAGGCAAACCTAATAAAATGTAATGGTAAGTGTACCTGTACAGTATAGTCCTCTGAACAAGAAATCTGTCATAATGTGGCCTTTAAGTACATCATTTGCTTATGATTCAAGTAAATAAATTGGGTAATTTTAAAACAATTTTTCTCCTGAATAAAAATGAAACATCTGAAAAAATCTTGTGTTGGAGGCTGGTGCTATTCGTCAGTTTCAGGAATATAGCCCTCACAATGAGACCTCAGCATTATTAAGCAACACATTTTAGAGGATTCTTTCCCCTCCATACCCACCTGAACCTGCTGGAAGCCAGGCACTTTCTTGTGGTGCAGGGCAGTGAGGGCACTCTGCAGAGTCCGCCAGGTGACACTCTTAGCGCTGCCGGTCTTGCCCACCAGCATGGAGGAGTGTCGCGAGTTTTTGGTTTCATAAAGTTGGATGACTTTGGTCATGATAAAAGGAGTCACCTGCAAACCGCTTTGATGCAACTCCACCTCTATGGCCTCCTTCAACTGTGACAAAATGACAGAAAAGATGCACAGGAAGTCACTGATGGTGATATGCTGAGTGTTACTATGAAATATACAAATTCATGTTCTATTGAGTGTAGCATGGTTAGGCCAGGGTCAATATATACAGTACTGTGCTGGTGTCATGCCCAAAAGAGATCATCTGCCAAAAACTGATTTCCGTTCACATGAGTGCATGCAGCCTGTTAACACAACCCATTAAATGTACATTTCCCATTGACAAAAAAGACTGGGTTTCATTCAGGATTGTATTTGCCACATTATACCTCCCCCAGTCCCTTTTACCTTTTAGTACATATATACATACATATACATTCAAATGGCCTAAACAACCCATACAATGTACGCACCCCCCCCCCCCCCCCCCCCCCCCCCCACACACACACACATATATAATCATGTAATTAATTGTTATGTTTTTTTCAATAACCGTGCAGCCATACTTGTGGTATTGTTTGATGGTTAAGAATATGAGCTTCTAAAGAAACTAAAATAGTTTTGCACAGTAGAGATGGAAAATGCAACGTCCAAGTTGCATCAAATACAGCCTCCCTTTGAGTTTGATGTGTGGTTGGTCTGTGACAATGCATTATCCATATAACTATATTCACCTATACCTGTACATAAGCAATATTTATTAATACACTCATATACAGACTCATGAACAGTCAGACAGATGTGCCTGCGAACACAACCCTCTCCACCAGTTAACGAGACAGGCATACAGACAGAGGCTGATAAGTAGCTGCAGTGACAGCAGTGGTGACTAAATGTTGTCTTACTCTCCTGAGGTAAAGTTTCAATATTGGTACAACCTGTTTCTTCACGTATTATTGCCGCTGTAATGAATACCAAGAGGAAGCGACATCTCTCAGAATAACCTCTGGGGGCTACTGAACTGCAGCTGAACTTTACTTTGTGTTGCATCTACTCACTCAGATAATATCCCTGTTATTTTGCAGACAAAGAAAACGCTAAAACACTGTCATGTAGTCAGAGTAAATGTGATAAAACACTTGTTTTCTGCAGGATGATAATTTCAACTACCAAACCTACCTTGCCATAATCTATAATGGGTGTCTCCACAGCCGGGAACAAGTCCTGGGTGATCCCATTGAACAGTAGCAGGTCAGTAGTGGTCAACTTAGCAATATTCATGTCCTTCATGGCCATTAACAGGATCTGAGGACAAAGAGGTGAGGACATAATAGTTTGACACAGTAGGTAAGCTAAAAAAAACAAAAAGCAAAAACAAAACAAAACAAACAAAAAAAATGGTTTCCCTATGATTTAACTTACATTTAACTAGACAGGCAGCACACCAAACATTACAGCACAGCTTGGATTTGCATTTTAGCTCCAGCAGCCTGCTATTCCCATGTAAATTAGTCTTTTTAGTCATAAATTCCCATTTTGCCTGACAACAGACAGCATTTCCTTGTCGAGCTGCAGTGGAGGAACAATGACACATAAAGGGAATTTAAAACAAAAAAGATGGTGAATCAGGGAGATACCCACTTGATTTGACAAACTCAGAAAACTGAAACCTTACAACAGTCTCACATGAACTACAAATCTCATATGTAATTTCTTAATGGTTTGTTAATGGTTACCCTTTTGACCTACTTCTTCATCAGGAACGTTGGGGCAGACCCGGCGCTTCCTTCCAGCATATCGAAGCAAGGAGGTGAGAGCACGCAGGCCAAAATCATAGTGGTCCTGTTTAGACAGCTGCTGCACCGCCAGGGAGTACAGGGTGAACACCTTCTTAGCCAGAGCCTACGACAACAGACGTATAAACAAAGGTCAAGTAACAAAGCATGAAAGAAATGAGGAGAGGGAGAGGAGGGTGAATGTGCCTTTACATTAGATCAGTGATTCTCAGGTGGGGCGCGACAAGCTGACTTAGACCACTGTTGCCAGCTGTGGTCACTGCTGGTCACAGGAATTATTACAATGTTTCTATTTCGTGGTGTCAGTGCATCTGTCTTTTTCTCACTATTTTCTGTTTTCATATAACATTCATTTATATGTGGATCGAGAGTGAGCACGAGAGAAACACCGGTGTCTAAACACTGCACACCATACTCACCCTCGTTTATCATGATTATGATAAACGATCCCCTTAAGATGGGGCTTGAAAATTCTCCCTTGTCCAAGGTGGGGAATGACCGAAAAAGTTTGAGAACCACTGCATTAGATTAAAGTTTGCAGGATAAATCAGAGATCCTCCACAATGACACCAGTCAGTGTGTCAGTAAAGTCAGTTGTCCAGATCCATTCAGACCTGTGTGTGTGTGTGTGTGTGTGTGTGTGTAAAGAGCAAAACAGTTGTCCATAGTGTTCAGTACTACATTAATTAAGATGTTCTTCAACATACTTAACACCAGCACCTCTTCTCATTTAATGCACACAAATCTCATCATCCCTCTAGCAATAAACACTCATCAGCTATATTTATCGCAGTGGAATTAAGCTCCTTTGTGAGTCAGCAGTAATTCACCTCCAGGTATAGTCCCAGTGAATCATGTGATTGCAATGCTCATCACACTTAAACACACACTAAATACACATTCATGCTCTGACACCTCGACCCTGCCTATGCTTCACATGAAAGAAGTGGTGCGTGATTCATTTATACTGTGATAGTTCAACAGGAACACTTTAGACCTCAGCTACCAGTTCAGCTACTGTACTGACAGGGCCTTGTTACGGAGAAGTGAGGTTTTCTTGTAGTTTCAAAAGGGTTAGATCATGATAACAAAAAACCTTTGTTTATACCTTACAGTTGTTGAAGCCCTCTCCAAACAGTATGATTTCAGCAATAAGAGTAGAGTCTGGCACCACCATGGAGATTGGTCTGAACATGGACTTGAGGTTGTCTGGAAGCTCAGTGCGTCCGGCGTAACCTATAAAATATTATAATTACAAACACTGAAAGAAGCAATGATGATTAGGTTTAAATCTGTTTAAAACCTGTGAAACTACTCAAGGAGCACAACCCATTTTTCTCTGTTCGTTTACCTTCATTCCAGTGCAAATTTTTACACACAAACATAAAATGCAGTGTACACATTTGCACATTTGTATTGACTTACCAGGATTCATAGTGATAAAGATGCCACATGTGCACACCAGACTTATTTGCTGTCCCTCAAAATGGAACTTAGACAGTCCAGATGAGAGGGCAGACAGGATGGAGAGGATCTGCTGGGCCACCACCGACAGCACCTCGATGTTGATTCGGTTGAACTCATCAAAGCAGCCCCATGCTCCTGTCTGTTCAGGGTGCACACCATGAAATACATGCAAAATTGAGAGCTGCAGAGAATAAAATTACGTCATTGTCACCAAACTGACCCTCCTTCCTACCTGAGCTAGGCCAGAGTACATGCGTCCCATGGATTTGTAGTCAAGTCCTTCAGAGCAGTTGACTACAATGACATACATGCCAAGAGCTTTCCCTAAGTCTTTTACTGTCTCTGTCTTCCCAGTACCAGCTGGTCCTTTAGGAGAGCCCCCTCGGTGCAGATGGAGTGCTGTGGTCAGGGTCATGTAACACCTGTAACATATAACATAAACAGTGAGAAAAACATTTGCCTCATACTTAATGTCAGGATTAAACATCTAAAATTTTGAATATGAAAAAATATAAATACAGAGATTAATCACAAATGTTGAAACACGTGTTAAGTGGTGCACTTATTGAGTGATTAATGATTGATTGTGACCTGTCAGTTAGCGGAGTAATCACCAGCCGTCCAGAGTTGCCCAGGTATTCATAGCCATACTTGAAACATGTGTTGGTCTGTCGTATTTTGCAATCATTCACATCCTGTTAGTAGAGCAAACAAAACCACAGGGATGTTAAGTGGGTATTTTCATCGGCCTCCAGCAAAACTAAGGAACTGAGTGGTGGAGAGGGAAATGCTGCTAATTTGAAAAATACTGTGAAATGGGGAGAATAAAGATTACTACAGAAATATTTTAGTGTCCTTTAACTGCTATGGACTACATAAACACATAAATGTGCAACATGTCAAAGATCATCACAGCTAGAAAGTGATGGATAAATAAGTGATATCACTTTCTTTATCTTCATACCATAACTGTCAGTTGCTTTTACACTTTGAGCATACCTTGTCCCAGTACAGACGCAGCTGGCAGAGCCACTCAAAGGCATTGACATCATTGCAGCCAGCCTTAGCCAGCTTGTCAATGACATCACGAGCATGAACCTCCACTGTGACCAGTGCTACAATCTTCAGACGTAGGACTTTAGACAGGTTGCCACGGATGGTCTCTGAGTAGCACCTCAGCATGGACACCTGAGAACCAACAGTTACAGTTACAGAAAAGGCTCAAGGTTTTGTCAAAGCCAGTTAATAGTGAACATCTTTATGTTGCAACAGTGAACATCTTTATGTCCATGGTAGTCACTAACCACTGGATTGGCATACATTCTAAACTGTGACACACACAAGAGAAATATTTTATGTATAAAATCATCAGACTTGATACAGGACTGGAAGCTTGCTGTATGGAGAAATACTGATGTGTCAATAAATGATCACAGAGTTCACATGTCCTATTTTCACACAGGTTCCATAAAAGATTTATTTTAACAAAAAGTCAATCAAACCTGCTTCTTCTTCAGGGACTTTAGAGAGGACTTGCCAGATTTCTCCTTGCTGGCAGAAAGACATTTTGTAACATCAGTAGTCCACTGGATCTGACTGGCAGTGATTAGCATCTAAAACAGAAAGAATAAACATTTAAGAAAAATGAATTACTGAGTTTGAATTTCAGTACAATGAGAAATAAAGACAGTATCATTGATTTCCTATATCATATTTTTTTCAAATGTCTAAATTAAATGAAATTTAAAAAATCATCACAGGCAGTAAGGCAAGAGCATGTCACTGCAAAGAAAACAGTGACAGAGAAAAGCGAAGATAAATGTACCTGTCCTGGCCAGTCTTTGACCCATTTGTCTCTCTGTGCTGCCATCTTCTTCAGAGCTGGAAGGCAGTCCTTCAGACAGTCCTTCAGTGTGACATGCATGGCCTTCTCAACATCACACAGCCATAACTGCATGCACACAAAACAAAGCTCTATTGTATTTATCATGACGTGTTATCATGAAATGACTCAGCTTCATCGTCAATAACACCTTTATCACCATGATCACAGTCATACTCATTATCACTGCTGTACCTCCACAGGTTTGCTCAGATGCACTGGCCAGTAAAACGCAATATACTCGCCATCGGCAGAGAACATCCCAGTGGCGTCTTGTGAGAAGCCCACCTATAGGAGACATACATACATATTGGCAGTGTTCAAAATGTACTGGTCCATTCCAGTCGACATCCATGTAATCTAAAAACTGTTTAAACAGGAAAATAAATGTGTTATTTCTGTTGAACAGCTGGCATAAATAAAATATTAGATTTTGATGTTTTTTGTGTTCTTTGCTGCATACTGTAAGTCATGATAAATATCATTAAGTCATCTCATTCATTCCCTGCCTTTTCAAGGGTCAGGCTCTTGATGTTGTCGAAACACTTCTTCAGATGAGGTTGCATGGCTTGTGGGTTCTGTGACTGCCCCAGGATCTCAAGCACGTCATCATTGGACAGGAAGTAGAATCTTGGGAATATCTGCCTCTTGGTCTCAAGGTACATGTCCAAGGCCTTCTGGATCTCCTCCAGCTTCGCACTCATTTCTGACAGCTTCTCAGGCAAGCCTGGAGGACAGAAAGGAGAGGCTGACTGTAAGATTCACTGAGAAATTCTTATTTTGAGGGTAAACTTCCTCACCACAGTTTGTTTCTTAATGCACAACATCTTTCAGAACTATTCTTCAACCACATGTGCTTTTCTTTACTCAAAAGTCCAACAAATATTAAATCTGATGACTCAGAACAGTTGTATACCTATGAGATATGAATAAAACTCAACAAAAGAGTTAAAAACCTATTATACATATGGGTGATGTGTACAATAAATGACTCTCATGTAATTGACTTAGATTATTATTAGTCACATTCATTTATTCTCAAAAAGTGTATTGGCTGTGGGGAGCAGTGTAGGTTCAGCAGGTTTAGTTAAATTGAGAAGTTTGTAGTTTATAGACCTACAGCCAGTGTAGGAATGTGCTTCCATCTTTAAATGACCAAGTATCCTGTTGAGTGTGTTTGTTTACATTGGTGCATTTCAAGTCTTCATTAATTCTTTAACTTGATGATTAGTGTCTTGTTCAATATTTACAGCAGTAAATCAGTGCAACCACAGGTGCATGAATCAGCCTTTCAATGTTTAAAGTTATTTTTTGAAGCAAATGTGCCAGTGGCATCCTGAAATATACAAAGTGGAGATAGCCATGTTGTCACCACAAGGTGGCTCCTTATTTCTAGAAGCAGACATGCTTTTGTTACAAGTATTGCAATTTCTGTGCAGTGAGCTCCTGTTAGAGTAAAGCCTGTCACTGCAGTGATTCTTTATCATCTATGACATTCCTACCCAACCTATCACTGTACAAACCTTGCCAGTATTATTTGTAGTATTGCACTACATTGTACTGTACTTGGCCAACACCCTCCTGATAAACTACCTGTCTGTACCTATTTACACTTATACAGGTCTTGAATTCATTCAACAAATTTGATTAAATTTGTCTGACTCTATGCAGTTTAGTTTTTAAGCTCTTGGAAGAAGTATTATTATTTTGAAATACCAGGGTGGTGTGTTCCCTTTAATGCGTTGTTATCCTCATTAAGTCGGCTCATGATGATTTTCCAACTACAACTGACATCTTCAAATTCTTTACACTCCTCAGGCAGCTGCTCTCTGATGTCCTTTCCTTGAAATATGTTCTGGAGAGATGAAGAAAAGAAAAAAGAGTGGCACAGAAAGACTGAAATGAGGTACTAGAAAAAGTTGATCTCTATAAAACAAAGGTGTGCTCATCAGTACGACTCATTGAAATGACACTTAAAACACTGAATTTTCAGTCAGATAGCCTTCCTTCAATTACAGACATGTTTTACACAAAGAAAATCAACAATCAACAATATTCCCAAACTAAACAATAACGAAAAGTGAACCATAGAATAATAAATATCCACGTGCAACTACTAATCTTATGATATAGTATTGAGTACCTCCAGATAAATCCACTGACGTTGAACAGTGAGGATCATCTCAATGACTTCCATCACTTGGGATAGCTGGCGTTCCCAGGAGTCCACCTCCTGCTCAAATGCCTTGACAAACCGAGAGGCCTTCATTGTAGAAATAATAACCTGGTTGTCCTCCAGGGCCTGGAAAACCTCCTCTGTGCTCCTGTGGGACACAGATAGGGAGAACTGAACATGATGTTAATGATCACAACAGTGACTCATTTTCACAGAGGGAAAGGCAAAAAAAAAAAAAAAAAAGCTTTACTTCACATCAGTGGCAGTTATTGTTACATTTTGTGTAAATTTAAAGGAAACCTCTGATTTTATGCATAAATGTTAGGATTTGAGCTTATAATATCATGGCAAATTTCTCATAGGATCTATACAACAGCAGTCATTTATATCTTGTTTTCTGTTATTTCTGTTTATTGTTAAGCTTATTTTCATTTGTGGTTAAATTCTCAATAGAATTTATTTATATATGTTTCACATTCTGTATCTTTCACACATCCTCACTTTTGTCTAATGTGTCTCTCTTCCTTCCTGCCCCTCTCTGTCATGTTAACTGTGGGTCAGTGGCTGGCTATAAACTTGCACCCTTTGCCAAGTATGTAGTTGTCATCAAGTATAAGTTATCATTTATTGAAGCTTCTGCCCAACCCAACATTTATAGGCTCCCGTCCTCACCTCAGTCGGTAGTGGCCTTCATCTTTGTGAGGTGCTATGTCCAAGGATATTTCATCCCATGTCTGGGTAATACTCTCCAAATTCTTGAGAACCAAAAACAAACACTTATGTTATCAGACAGAACACACTGGCAAAATGAATAAGCAACATCTGATTCCTATAGTTTTCCACAACCTTCATGATAGATTTTCATGACTAGATGGTCAATAGAGGGAAACCATGAATCATACTGGCAATATTTGTATTTTAAAAAGGATAGTTACATGAGCAACAGTGAGGGGAAACATTTCAAACCTTTACGGAGTACTTGAATTTAGGAATATGACAAATTAATTTCAGAACTAGCAAATTTCAAATAAACCTCATCACATAACTGCACCATTCAGGCCCTCCTTCACTTCTACAGTGTACAAAGAATGCAGTCCCAGTTTCTAATTGTACAGTTACCTGCTGTTTTAGTAAATCTGCTGCTAATTACAGACAGATTGTGAGTACAAATTGAACTGCACAAATCGAAAGGGACATCACACATTTGCACTGTGGTTCCACATGCATAAATATGACCATAAACCTGGAATGGGTGCTCCATGATCTGGTTGTGCAGCCTGAGTGCAGCAGGAATGAAGACAGAGTGGAAGAAAGCTAGATCACTAAACTTCCTATTTTGCTTATTTTGTTTCCTCTGTGAGACTGAAGTTAGAATGTTTGACAAAAGAAATGACAAAACAGCTCTCTAGGCATTAGTTTATATTGATGGAAGAAGACTGTTCTACACACCTGCTCTATGGAGAGTTCCTTGCAAGCAGCTCCAGTGATCTCACAGATCCGGTCAGCATACTTGTCAAACTCCATAGATATGATCTTCTCCAGGGTGAATTCAGCACTGACTGGATCAAAGGAGCACTGCAGCACCTCACAAATTTGCGTCCAGTGCCTGGAAGACATTTGGTAGTGAAAGTATAGTAAATCTTACTTCTTCCACCTTATATCCTAAAATTGCAAGTCACCAGTCTGCTTAAAGGGGTCTTACAGTTTGTACAACATGGTACCATTTATCTTTAGACCATTAGTCATTTGCATGATAAAGAACTGAAGGACATAAACACTGTGCCACTGGTCATGTACTCATGTCCAGTGTTTGCTTATCCTGCCTAAAACTGTCCATAAAAATAAGATGCTTGTAGAATTCTCAGTGAGTAGGGGATGATGAAAGATGTACAACTGTACTCCGAACTCAGTGCAGGAGCATAATGGGAACAGTGACTGACATAACTGACAACTGGTACTCAAAGGGACAAAAAGGGAAACAGAGAGGGAAGAGACTGCAGAATCTGTGCTGGCTAACACTTCCTGTGTCTACTTCTCCATTTAATCACAGCAACAGTGTTCTCACCCAGGTAACACATCCCCATTATACCCTGTGATGTTTCACTACCTTCAAACTATTGTAACAACCAGCATGAAGTGATTGTGGGTGTTTGCTTCTGTCTTTTTGTTCTCCCTCGGTTGTTTAATGCAGGAGCGGGCTTGATTCTGTGCATATTTATTACCCAAGCACAAGGACTGCTGCCTCCAAAAGCTAAATCAGTAATGACATGACCCATTAATGTCACCCCTCATCCTTGCTTGGTGTTGGTTTCATCCAATTTCAGGTTGTGCCTCATCCTGTCAAATGCATTTTGGTGGTATTATTTAGACAAAATGCACAGGACAAGGTAAGACAGGATGCTGGTTCGCAAAAAAACATTTCCATTTGTTTTAGTACAGCTACCTCATATTAATGACAGAAGACTCCTCTGGGAATGGAGTCAGCAGAAAATAAATAATAAATAAATGTAATGTACTAATGCCATGTTGTCTGCTGTGTAGTCAAAGTTGTGATGAATGGAAAAATTGAATAAATTATTTGGCAGTACCTGTCTCTCATGGCTGGATTCCTCATGTCAACAATGAGGGGGATGATCAGCCTGAATTGGTCAATCTTCCTCTTAGAGAATTCTACAATGTCCCATTCCTTATCCTGCAATCAAAGGACACATCATCACTATTGTGTAATGTAGATATGAGAGTGACTGACAGGTTCATCCCAGGGGGAAGGTAAGGAGCAAGTTTTATGGCCATGAAATTAGCTGTAGTGTGTAGCATTTAACTCTGTAAGTCTGAAGCTGTAAACAGATTCCCACATGAGGCTGTTAACAGCATATCCACAAGACAAACTTTCATTCTGTATTCTTCCTCTCGAGACCATGGCCTAAGTAGTTTCTAGAACATGAAGTAGTGATTAAATGTACTGTTTAGGTAAACATATACAATTTATCTGTGTGAAACTAAATGTAAAAAAAAGGTTAATAAATGATGACCATGTCTGTCACCCTGAAGCAGAGAGCCACACTGACTGTGGCAGAACTGACCTTTAGTTCTCTCTTGAGTTTGTGGAGTTTTTTGAACATTTCCTGTGATGTGCTCTCCAGCTCCTCCATCTGCAGTCTGGTAAACTGACTGACCTTCCAGATGTTCCAACTGGCATTCCATTCCTGTGTGATCTCCCAGACCTCCTGCAGGTGGTCTATATCCTATATAACACATTACGACACAAGCAAACGTGTAATCATTAAATGCTCCTTGCATTATTGTAAGAAGGAAAAAAAACAATTTAAATGTTCTGCAACAAAAACTATTCTTTTAAAGTACATCCAAACATCCTGGGTTTCAGTTCAGCCTGGGCTATTTTGTGTGTGTGTGTGTGTGTTAACTCTTGTCTCATGTTCTGTCACTTTTCTTCTCCTGTAATTGTGTAAATATCAAATGTTCCCACTGCCCCAAAAATGTTCAAACTGCATTCACACATACTGAGCAGTTGCAACCTCAGAATTATTGTCTCATTATGTTGAGGTCAACATATACAGATAGCAAGACAACAGTATGATAGGACCATGAGTCAAACCTTCTCCAGCATCCGGATACTTTTGTTGGGGGGCTGTTCTATTTTGAAAAAGCCAAGTCCATGAAGGATGGTGCTCTCTTCCTGTTTTAGAGCCTCCAGGTGGCTGTGATGCTCTGCTATTTCCTTTAAGGCTAACTCGGTGTTCATTGAACTGTGGAATGGACCTACATAGGGACATAGAGAAACATGAAAAAAACACCAAGGGGATCTACCAGTTTAATATCTGTCAAGTAATACCTAGAGAGTTGTTAGCAAAGACACAAGACTGCTCTATGGCTAATTTTTATAATACAGGATTGAGGATTTTTGCATGCAAACTTAGCAAACTCACAAAAGAACTTCAACTACTACTTTTTCAACTCTGTTATATAATAAATGCCACAATATAAAATAACTTTCTATTTTTGTGTAAAATTACATGCTATATTATGAAAGATGGGAAAACAAAAGGAGCTGGAAAGGTCTAGATGTGGAGATTAGTGAAAAGATGCAGATGGGAAAATAGTCAAGATGTGTCTTGATATCATTGAAATGAGCAGCCACATGGTCAGAATATCAGGTAGGAGGTGATTATATACAGGCTGCAGGTTCTACAATGGATTTGCAAGATTGGAAATGGCTCATTTGGGACAGACAGAGACAAAGCAACAGATGATGATAATGTACATGAGTGAGTGACAGAGAGTAAAGGAGACAGTGTGATACCTGTGTTGTTGAATTCCTGCAGAGCTGTCTGGATCTTCTTCTTGAATTCCTCAGCGGACAGGATGAGGCTGTTCTTAAATTTCTCCTTGTGCTTCTGTAGCATGATGTTACTGTCAATCAGCACTTGCTGGAACCACACCCACTCCTCATTAAGCACCTCACGCATATCTTGCACCTGTGGATTGATGAAATGGATAGATGAGATTCGCCAGTACTCATAAACTCTTGCAACAATGCTCTGCCTATTTTGATTGAGCAAAAAAAATCTCTCTTTTCATACCTGCATTGTATTGAATTGTATTATTGTACCCAGAAACACAAAAATATATAAATGTACTTTACTAGCACATAAATAATGAGAGCAACAGTGAGAACAGCACATTTTTTAAATGGCTGTCTGGGAGAGAAAACTTGAGGTAAATCAGATTTGGACAATGGTATTTTCCTTTGTATCATGTGCAGTGTATATGTATATACTTTTGTTCATTAATGAGCGAGGTACTTACAGCCTTTTCTACCGAGACCTCATATTTGTCCAGGATTGCAAACTGGTCATGGATGAGAGGAATCTGGGCTTCTGTCTTGGCCAAATCTCCTTGGAGAGTCTCCAAGATCTTAAGGCTCTCAGCAAGCTCGACCAGTGTCTGGGGGGTTTTTTTCAGCCTAAACACACACACGCACAACCAGAGTTACACTACCTTTAGAACAATACATCTCAAATGTTTACAGGAAAAAGCTACACCTTCTTTTCCTCTCTTTCCTTTCCCAACATTTCTTCCCTCCATGTTCATATTTCAATCTGGCTGAGTAGACCGGGATGGGTAACATCAATCATTTATGTTTAGAATCAAGTAGGTTTCCGTGTCTTGATTGTCTGAACACAAACAACTTGCTACTTTTGCATATTCAAGAAGAAAGTCAAAATAAAGCATTTAATAATTAATTGAAAGAAACTGAAATGGAAGATACTAGGCTCAAGGATTTCTCTTCCTCATTTTCTGTCACCCCTACTCTCCTAACAAAATAGCATCCTTTGACTTGACTCCCCACCTGTTGGCACTCTCATGCAGAAAAGCATGAAGTTCTTTGAGGCGGGTGCTGGCGATGTGGCTGAGCAGCTCAGTTAACTTAGTTTGCCACTCACTGCAGTGCTGCACCAAGGAGGACTTTAGTGGTGAACAGTCCAGTGTGACAAACCCAATATTCAAGACTGTCTCCTCCTGCTGAACGCTGTTGGCCTTTTCTGTGTATCTGAGGGTGAAGAAAAAAATGGACATTACACAGCAGAGACTTTGCATGCTTCACTGTGGTAAACAGCTACGTTTAAAGTTTTGACAAAATGAAAAATAAAATCATTTGTGAAATAGAAATGAATAGAAAAACTCCAGTTACAATAAAGATCTATGTGGCTATGCATTCCTTCAACAGGTGAATGATGTGAATAAGTGAATAATGATTTTTTTTACAAATTTATTTATATTGCATATTACCTGTGAATATCTGCATCAAACGAGGTGACTGGAGGGTTTAGCCTCTGATAGCGTTGTATAAAGGAGTCCTTGTTAATCTCCCAGATGTCTCTGTATTTGTCCCAAGTCTTCAGATAGGCCTGCAGCTGGCTGGCATTGGCTGTCATCCCCATGGCAACTGCAGCCTGAATCTTCCTTATCTTCTCATCTTGCTCTGGGGGATCATTGAGGGCCAGGGTGTCAATGGTGTACAAGCACAGACAGATAAACACCAACATCAAATATACATTAACATACAACTGCTTAGTAATCACAGTCTCTAACTGCATGTCTGGATTTAGACCAGCCCAAGATAAAGAAAGGTTGGGTGTAGACACTGGTGTCCATTCTTGGAAAATGTAGTAAAATGACAATGAAACTACAGATTTTTTTAAAAAATAGCTTTAACTAGCTTTACCTATACTGATGTGTATGGGATTCCCCTCTGGCTGCTTGCACGAGAGAAGTTCAGGTAGTCGTTTAAATTCTGAGATGGTGTTGATGAGCTGAGGCATAATGTTCACTATCTGAGCAAGTTGTCCAGGTGTTGGGGAGAACTCAACCTGTGAACACAGACACAACCACACAAAAACACAGAGACTGCTGTCAAGACAGTTTATATAGTATAGTCATTCCATAACCACACAGCTTCTCTACTGTTATAAACAAAAAAAAAATCCCCCAAAACTAAAATTATTTCACTAGACAGTCCTGTTAAAAAGAACCGTGGTTAGAATATTTCATGGCGTGTGTGTGTGTGTGTGTGTGTAAGTGGGCTGTCTTGGTCACAGGCTTTAATTTGTCCTATTCATTGGCTGCTGAAAGTTAAGAATGTGGGCCTGAATGAGCAGAAGAAAAGAGAGGAGGAAGGACACAAATACAAGAAAGACTGATGGATGCTGACCCTTCATCCACTCGTTTCTCTGGTGTCAGCCACTTATGCCTCTCCGTTACAGCTTCTGTTCTGTTAGCAATTAGTAACCAGTCTCTTGCACTTAATTTCATTTGTGCAGAGAGACTGGCCACTCTCAAATAAGAAACATTTATTCCTGGTAGGTGGATACCCTGTTGAAATTTAAAACTATTGGATTTGGCTTTTCTAAAATCGCTAAAGTTTGCTTGTGACGTACAGTAAGTCATGCCCTGGACACAATGAAGCTTCTGCACGCTGTAAACAACGACCATCCCCCATTGCAGTGAGCAGAGCAAAGCGAGTGTGTGCGTCAACGACAGGTGCAGGTTTTGCTCAACAAATTTAAGGTGCTACAACAGAATGAATGGCTTTGCAAACATCCATCTCTAGCCATTACTACTTGCTCTGTTCAATGATTGGCCAGTGGATTCTCTGCAGGAGAAAAGCCATGAAAGCATTTCAATCCCAGGTGGAGTACTGAAGGTACATAAAAATTAAGCCGATTTACGTAGGCGGGTGGAGCCAGGATAATAATATACCATTTCTCCAGATATACCAATACCACTATTATATGCATTTGAAGAGAAGCAGGGCATGAGAGAGTGGATGAAACCTTTTTGTTGGTGATTTTTGCAATCTACTTCATGTCTTCAGCAGAGCCCTAAATAAACTAGCAGTACAAAGACAGGATGGATGGATGGGCCATGTGTGTGTCTGTAGGAGTAATGCCAAGAATAGCTTTATCTTTCCTACATCCATGAGTGTGTGCACTAGTAAATGTGATATGAGTGTGCTTTGAAGTTCAGCATGTATCCTGATATATCCAGACACACTAGATATTGATGGATTGCCACTACCTTTGGTGTTGTTTGGGAGGTTGTTTGGCGTAGTGCCACCAGGATTTTGAACAAGGGATTGGGTGATGTCTTGCTGTCTCCGTTGATGGCCCTGGATAGTTTCTTCATGGAGTCTTTGATGTTTCTTCGAAGAGCTAACTCCACCATATGGTCCACTTTCTCTGTGTAGGTCACCCAGTGCTCCTGGACCTTAAAACCATGGTAAAAAGGTATGCACATGATATTCAAGTGAATGTTTCATGAAATCAAAGATACAAAAGCCTGAGTAAATCTGGTTCTCAATAAGACCAAAGAGATGCTGCAAAATTTATAAAGCTGCAGATGCAAAGTTTTTGAAAGCTGATGGTCCTTCATTCAGTTTATTCTATTTAATTTTTTTCCACACATGTTCTTTTTCTGCTACTTTCTTAAAACCCCAGATTAACAGTAAATTCTCCAAACTCCTTCATGTCTAAACACAGACCTCAGGTCCATCGTTAGAGAAGGTCTTATGGATGCTCCTCATTATATCAACAATTTTACAGTGTGTTGATTGTAGTATTTGTAGATGGCTCTGTTGGTGAGCTGTCTGGTCATTTGCAAACTCCAGGTTCCTAAGAATAAGGAAAGGAAAGGAAATAAGGAAAATAACGAATGATCATATTAATAAGAAGAGTACAGAGAAGTTGTGTTCTCTTACAAATCAAATGAAAAATTATTGTACTGTTGCTACTTTGTTACTCTGCAGACTTAGATTCAACCTGTGTTAAGAGAAAATTACAACAACAGTTTAATAACAGTTTTTACCTGTACACATTTTTTCCATCCAGTCTAACCAGCAATGTGTGACTGATTTCGTGACAAAGGTTGGAGATGGAGAGATTAGATGCTTTGTATTCATCAACTATCAGCTGGGCCTGGATGAGAGGAGAGGAGAGGAGAGGAGGAGAGGAGATGAGATGAGAGGAGAGGAGAGGAGAGGAGAGGAGAGGAGAGGAGAGGAGAGGAGAGGAGAGGAGAGGAGAGGAGAGAGAGAAGAGAGCGGAAGAGAGCGGAAGAGAGCGGAAGAGAGCGGAAGAGAGCAGAAGAGAGCAGAAGAGAGCAGCTGCTTAGTGACTGCAGACCAATTTGTTTTCCTACTGCTTCTAAATCAGGTAAGGCTGTCTGTAGTAGTAATAGTCCTGGTCTCTGGAACATACTACCTGAACAAAATCTGTCAAACTTGTGTTCGTGTTACATATTCACCCACTTTTATATCCTACTTTTATATCCTTACTTATATCCTAAAATAACATAAAACTTGTTACAACCTTGTCAACGTGCTGGAGACTGTCACGGACAAACATGTTACAAATTCCCTTAGATGACCATAGGAGCTTGCTCAGCCCTGGCTGAATCTTCCTGTCCATTGAAAGAATTTGCTCCCGAAACAGACCCAACTCATCTGGAGACAGCATTCCGATGATCCTAAAACACACACACATACACACACACAGAGTATGAACAGTCCTACTGTACATAGTCCTAAATGAGTGTATGACTCTATACATCCAGACTATACAGAACAGCCATAAATAATGTACTTGAATATGCTCACTGCAGTACAAAAAACGCAATCACAAAATGGACAACCAGGAATATTACCCACTCACCACAATCACTAAAAACAAGGGATATCAAACCTGTTATAGTTCCTGACCACCAGCAGTACTCTCTCACGCAAGACTCTGAAGTCCTCCCTGCTCTGTTGAACATCAGTCACAATCTGGGGGATCTCAAACTTCATTCGATCCCAGTAGTGGATCTCAGAAAACAGGTTGAACAGGTTCCTTGACAAGAAAACACTGCTTAGTTTCTGCTTGAATATATAGTGTAGGAGCATATCTACATATCCAGTTGATGCTGAGAGTGTGGCATGGGATGTACAGTTAGAAGAGTATGGGTGCGGATTTGTATATGTAACAAGTACAAAGGCTTCAGTACACAGTGTATGACAATGTGTGAATATACAGTATAGTTAAATGGAAATGCCTTTGTCTCCATTTAACTGTGTGTAACCCACTTGTCAAAGTTGATGTCCAGCTTGGAAGAACTGTCCTTGCAGCGGACCATGAGTGGCTGCTCCAGTCTTTTGATGTACTGTCCATCCAGGCTCTGGTTCCACTCGCTGAAGTTCTTCCTCACAAACTCATCCATGATCTGGACCATCTGGGTGTATTTACTAAGCACATGCTCGCGGGTGTCTGACTTAGGAATGAAGTGGAGTTTCTGAAGCACCTGGAGGGCAACAAAAGAGAACAAAGGAGAAAGAAGCCAAGGAAGGCAAGTAGACCTAATTTTGCACAATAGTAATAGTAACTGCTCTGTGCCAAGTCTAAAAGAAATGATTACTGTGATATCTAATGGATTTACCTCCATGCAACTGCCTAAACGCTGTTTGAAGATCATGATGCAGTGAGTCTGGCCAGCAATCTTGGGCATAAGGTCAGGAACAGAACTTTCTATCTTGTTCAGTTCTTTGTTGACCAGTTTGATCTCCCTGTCTAAGATAAGGCACACTTTGTCTGCCCTCTCTTCTATCGTCCCCTTGATGCCCTAGGATGGAGAGGATTGGATGGAAGTAAATAAAAAGATAATTGGTATTAAGGGAAAGAAGGGAGAAGAGAGAGAGTAGACTTGAATGACTGCTTGTTTGCGTCTGTGTCTTTGTGATAGAGACCTCTCGTGAAGATATTGGCCTAAAGATGCACAGAAGCCGTGCTCCTTCCTTCATACTCGTTGCCGTCTTAAACACTGAATTTATCTGGTTCTGCATCATCATTTCCAGATCCTTCACCAATGCATGAAACCTGCACATAAACACAAAAAATGTATCGCATGAACACGCATGTGCACGATAAGGATGATGATCTGATAAATACACCAAAAGCACACTGAAACAGGTTAACAAACGCATGTACATGTGCTAGAGGCAAAGAGAGTTCAGCTAAAGTCAAAAAAATAACTAAAGTTCTTGTTTAGACTCTCTAAGATAGTGAGCATGCATATGCAACACTGAAACAACAGGTACATTCCAAGGTATTGGTGGATGCAGGACATTACAGTAGCTATTTTGTAATTGTGTAAGTTTGTGTAGAAAGGTTAAATAAAGGTCAACTTGGGATGCAGCTGCACACAACAAAACCTTTAAAGAAGATATATTATGCATATTTTACTGCTTTTGCTTACCATTGTGTCAGTTTCGAACACCTACAGAATAGTTCTGCATGCTATGCGGTTTTCATCTTCTTAATCTAGAAGCCAGGTTCCAACCTGATGTAAGGTTTTGCGCAAATCTCGCAGAGATCACATTACTGAGAGTTCAGAGAGACTGGAAACCATGTGAAATCTGGTTGGTGGATTATGACAGGACCCGTATAGTCAATGTTGTGCAACTTTGCAGAGGTTCAGCATGGACATATGACATTATAACATTGTAAGGATGTTCTAAAATATGGAACAGCATAATATGTCTCCTTAAACGATGCCCAAGACATTTATATCTATTCTTAGTTTCAAAATCTTCTAGAGCAATGGCCTACTTGCTGTATTCATTGCACCATGCAGCATGCTCAACATCAAGCATGCCATCGCCAACAGTGCGCAGGTTCTGCAGTCCACGGTGGAGGTTGCCCTCTATCTCCAGGAGGGACCGGATGAATTCTGGTTCCTGGCAGCCTCTGATGATTGGCAGGGCCCTCTGCTGGCCATCCTCCCAACGGGCAAACTGTTGTTGGCAGTCACATATCTGAGAGAAGGCAAGAGAAAAAAAGTCATATCTCTGATACCAGATGATACATACTGTATCAAGACATATGGAAAACTCTGTGGGAAAATTCACCTCCAGCAGGTCTCTGAACCTCTGAATGTAAGCATCTACCACCACAAAAAATATGCTGTGGTCCAGGATCCAGCTTGTTTTGCAAATCCTGAAAATAGGAGGGCAGAGTCAGAAACATGAGTGAGAGGACTACGCAGTGACACACACGGAGCATCTCTGATCTGCCTCTGTGAAACACTAATTACGTATAGACAATCTCCAAACCTTCTAAATCAAATCTATTGCTGAACTGATTATCATAATTAAAATGAAATACAATATTTTAAATGAAATATATTTGCTTTTAATCATTTAACTCACTTAAATCACTTTAAACCCCCCTGACGACACAGTGCATTGGGTCTATAAACAGGTGGGAATTCCCTTACTTGCGGTGACACCTTGATTCTTTCAGGTATATTTCCTTCCAGTTCAGGCAGCACTGGATACAATCACTGAGGATTTGTTTGCTAGATAACACATAGCCCCCAAAGATCATGTCTTGAGAGATGTTTTGGCAGCACAGGTGGACAATGTCATTACTCATCTGTAACAACAGGAAACAAACACTTGGCATAATAAGTCCTGAAAGACCAAATTACAGAGAGAAAATTCATAGATATTATATTTCTGTTACAAAAAGTCACTTCAACACAAAACCCACATAACAACATTCTAAACTTTGACGCTGAGTCTGCTGAGTTGATTTGCTTCCTCATCTTCTTTTCGCAGCCAGTGAATATGTTTTCACCAGGCCAACTGATAACATCAGAGTCAGTTGCCTGACACAATGACACATATAATGTTATGATGTCTCTTGGTCTTGGTCAAACAATTAGACAGGATTTAATTGAATGAGGCCAAGAATATCAACAGTTATCACCCTCTAATCCACATTGCACCGCTAATATCAAAAGGCATTAGACAGCGTGCATGCATGAGTGAGAGAGAGAAGAAGAAAATATTAGAATGTCGGCAGATTAAAAAGTGAGAAAACCGAAAGTAATACTACATTGCTTTAGAAGATGGTAGGCCGGGAGATGAAAGGTTAAACACTCTTCTCTGGTCCTTGGGAAGAGTGAAGTGAAGTGAAGTGAAGTCAAACAGTTGGTAATCAAAAAGATAAGTGGGAATAGGTTTCAATGGTGATGATATCTTATCAGAACAATACAAAAACCTAACCCAGATGGAGAACTGAACTGCAATTCAAGGGTTGTTCTCACAGTGAAAGGTTATCTGCTAATGTTGGTGCACAGACTTCTCTGTGAAAGCACCTTGAAACGGCACATCTATTCTTTTTCTTAAAATATGTAGGAATATTATACGTATTTTTATGTCCAGTAAATTCAAATAGTGCATGTCATAGAAGTACCAGAGAGAGCATAATAGGTCAATAAAAGAAAGCTGGTGTGAGTGCAGGTACCTTGCGGAAGAGGCTACCAATCCTCTCACTTGTGTTGTAGAATTTGGAGTTGACCCAGATAAAACGTATGAGCCTGATGATGTGAAGCATTTTAGGAGCAGTTTGGCTTGGTTTGAGCTTAGAAAACTCTTCACATGGCTCCCTCAGTATAGACAGGAAGGACAGGTTTGACTGAGCCTGCAGAGAGCATTCCTGTGGAACACATACCAATGAAATATGATTATTTATTATTAGTAGTAGCAGTATTGGTAGTAGGAGAAATAAACTTGCTAGTGAGTCACAGATACAGTAATCCTGAAATGAGTAGCACTGCACTCCAGTTGTTGCCTGAAAGTAAAACACCTGTGCAACAGTACACTTTCATTAAGAGATGATTTTAGACTTGAGATTTGCAGACTTCCTGTACCTGGATTTGCGCAGACAGTTTGCAGAAGCGTGGCACATAGAGTGACTTGCAGTACTCCAGGATGTTATAGATGTGCCTGACCGCTGGATTTTGCAGCTGCTGGCTGATGTCAAACAGCTTTTCAGAGCGAATCTTCCAGAAGGCTATCTCCTGCAGTGGACCACAGTTGTCCCCGACCTTTGTCATGTCTTGGGCATTCAGTAGCTCCTTGATCTGTTCTGTCCAGTGGATGAGGACCGCTACAAGAGGAAGAACAAGTGGACACATGAATACATAGACAGAGATTTTTTGTTGTGTTTTTGATAGATACAGCACTAGTCCAAAAGGGAAATTTCAGAGGGTTGCAGTATAAGTAAGGACTAAGTGTCAGAAAGAGATGAAAACAGAGAGAATGTGGGAGCAAAGAGCAGCAAAGTGGCGGGTATAAAAGAGAAAATCTGCAAAATGTCAGTAAACAAATACTTAGAAAGGTAAATAACAGAAAACATAATATGTTCAAGTCTATATTTATAAAAAATAGGCTGCATGTGAGGTATAATGTGATGATGGAATATGTTTATGCTTATTGCACATCATTACAAATGGTGAGTCATTAACTCCTGGGGTGTGATCTGTGTGCAGCCTTTGTTGTACTGTCTGACAGCAGCAGGAAGAAAAGACCTATAAATGTGCTGCGTTCTGAGAGAGGTCCATGTGAGGTGGGAGATGATTTCCAACAGGGATTATAGCGTAGCCACCATCAGGTGAACACCCCAGCACTTGTAAGTCCATCATCACAATGTCTATTCCTGGGATATTCACTGGCACCGGGTCATGTCTCTGTACTCTCTCAACTTTTGCAGGTGGCAGTTGGTGGAGTTCTAGGAGAAGTCTGCTGCTATGAATACAAACAGAGCCAGGTTGGTGCAGTGGTCCACACTCCATGTGGTGAGGTGCTGGTCCACTCCAGTGCACTTCAATCTGTCCTGCAGACTGATGGGTTTGATGGTGCTGAGACTCTGTTCAGTTTTAACAACCTTTTCCGAGTGAGGGAGGACTGGATGTACAGTAGGAGACAGATGACTGCATCACCTACCCCAGAGCTTCGCTAATTGGTGAACTCACCAGAACCCAAAAACGGACAAGGACTAGGGTCTTCTTTCAGAAGGACGTCAGTGCCATGTTGAGACTCTTGGGGTGTGACTGCTGCTACACAGGACGTTTTCCACAGCTGCGGCACTCGCCCCTGCTTCAAGCTTCACCTGCTTCACTGAGGGACAGGTTGAGGCAGGGTGACTGTGTGCTGGGGGCTGTGGATGGGGAGAAGGGCAGTAGACAGGGCAGGTGGTAGATATGGTGCTGCAGCATGGAAGATGCAGAAGGACGGCCAGATGACTAATCAAATCTAAAGTAGAAGTGATTTAAGTCATTTGCCCACTTCCTATCCCAGGAATGGGAGCTGTGTTCCTTGTAGCCTGGTGGTTCTAATGTCTCTCCTGACTCTGTGGACAGTGTTCAGCTGCAGCTAGATCTCCTCGTCCTTGATCCTTCTCCTCAGCTCCCTCTGCAATTCCTCCAGCCTTGCCTCCTGATCTAAAGGCTGTCATTTCCTGCTTGAGGAGGGGGTATTCAGAGAGCTACAGTACAATCCTGGTGGGAATAGCAGTTTCCAGACAGAATGTTATGTAGTCCATTAGGCAGTGTGTCTGGCTGTCATTGTTTTCCCTGTGGTCATCATAAAGCACTTCCTGAACAGTTCAATCAAACTAGTCACATCAAAACAGATGAGGGCTTACAAGACCACTGCCTCATTTAATAAAGGCTCTTGTGTCCAAGACAAAAGGCTGATATTGCAGTTTCAATGTTGTTGTTGTTTTGAACTGACACAGACCACAAAGGTCTGACAAAGAGACAGATGCCAAAAGAAAGGCACACTCACCCACACACATTTACACACACACACGCATGCACACACATGCAGGCACACGCACGCACACACACACAGTCTCTCATGCTTACTCTCCATTCTCTGTATCAGCTTCCTGTCCTTGATAACCTGTTCGGGGACTGCACTGCAGGGCTTCCATTGGGATGTAGAGGACTGTTTTGCCCAACTTCTTAAACACATCATCTGTTCAAAAATAAAATCATATAAACATTACACTGAAGCTTGTCTGCATGTGGCTCTGGGATATTATGATGACCAGTCCTGGGCACACTGCACCAACTGAAGCCAAATATAAAGCATCTCTTGTGTGTTTCATGACTTATTCCCAGTCATCTTGGCATATGATGTAACCTATATACAAGAGCCTACAACTAACTCCAACAAAACTTTAATTATCTCATAAAACTTATCAATATTTCTTATCAATACAAACAACTAATATTCTGAACCCATAATTGAAGTCTATCTCAGCCCAGCTGAGCCTGGTTAATAATTGTCATAAAATTAGCAAAAAACTGTCAGGAACATCTTAATCTGAAACTCTGAGTCTTATTCACCTAGGGAAACACTAGGTTTCTCTGTGGAGATCATTTTTATTGATGACCTGTAAACAGAAACCAGGTAACAAGTTATCTATTCATTCTCCAAGGAAAGCTGAATGTGCTGCATTTTTAAAGTTGTCAGTTGCAGCTGTCACTTCAGCAAAACAAACAGAATATAATAATTCTGCTGCTCTATTCAAGGTACAAAAGTCTTGTATCAGCTGGGATACATGAAGAGTTCCCTGTCAGTGGGGAACTTGCTGTTTTTATTTATTAATTTCTTCATTTCAGTTTTTGAGAGCTGGTGACAACTGTCTCTCTGTGTTTTCCTCTCAGGTACTTACCTGTGAGGTCGAGGAGGTAGCAGTGCATGCTCTTGGTATAGTTGTCCTTGATTCTCCTCTCTCTGTAAGTGCTCAGGGCAACTGCTGGGGCATGCAAACAGGTCATTTCATGAAGCAGTGTCAGGGTGGGGTCACCCCGCATAGTGCCATTGTGTATGACCGAATCAAAAGTCTCTGGTGTGATTATGGATCCTGGCACACGGGTAAAATAGCACAGCTGCTCAACCATCTGTCCCTGCATTAGATTTTTTGTTGTGGTTGTGGAGAAAAACAGAGGAAGAATACAAAAGGGAGTTAAACAAAAAACAACAACAGAAACATAAGGATTCACAGACAAGGTGGACAAAATTTCCTATGGGTATAAAGCATTGAACAATTCTATATTCTGTGAACTTCATCTACAGTGATAAGTGACTACATGTCATACATAAGTACCTGAGTATTAAACTAATTATGAAAAGTACAATAAAAATTGGTAAAGAATTGAATGTGGAGAGGTAAGGGTGATGTACCGGTAAGGGCATGGAGAACTCCACCCGGAGCCTCCCACTGGTATCCTTGTAGACCACCACACATGTGACAGAGGTGTCCACAATAAACTGATCCAGAGCCCTCCGATTCTCCTCTGTCCATGACTCTTCTGTTATAGCAGAAATAGCCACACAGCGAATAAATATCTTCCAGAGTACGGAGATGAAAAGAGGGGACCATGAGGAAAAGGAGGGAGGAAGAGTGGGAGGTGGTTATTTAGTGAAACAATGTGTGTGTGTGTGTGTGTGCTAGATGCTGATGAAAGTCAAAATGACCATTTCTAACTGATGAACTGTCTTTACCAGGCGAATGGGCTTCAAATATTCCTCTTCCATTGTTCTCAAATCTTCTTCTCAAGGATTCATGGATCCTTTCTCTGTGAAACAGACAGACAAAAACACACTTAGCCCAGTACACTGAAATACACCTCCTGTTTTACAGTAACTATAATTAAATTCAGTTTCAATAGTAGTCACAGTCTTGTGTATTATGTTGATTTGGTTTGGTCGAAGCTTTACTAGGAACGGCTAAATGGTTGTGTTAATAACTCAACAGCACCATACGCTGTCTCTTTTTGCATTGTCACAAATATGGTAGAGGTGTCAGGCATCAGAAACTGTGTCTTCAAGAGTCTTCGGCCTCAGTGGGATAACCTAATAATAAGTCTGTGTAGTGGTTTTTGATGAGGACCTGGTCCAGTGTGGTCGCTGTAGGGACAAATGCAGTGGAATGTCTCTTTTCGCAGATTGGATAAAGATTTCCTGTGTTTTGAAGTCTTTATCCTCGCTGGAAACGCGCTCAAGCTTTGCCTTAACTGTTTAGCACACGTTCATAACATTGAGAGGCACAGTAAACGGAGGACTGGTCGCTCAGTCGTCCACGTTAAGTTTCCCTCAACTTTCCTCTTCAGAATGGGAGGCTAACTACAGCGGCCGAAGCTGAAGGGGGTGTCTCAGGACGACTTCAAGCTTCATTCTGTTCCCAGACTCACTAAACCAGAAGTAGAGACCAAGACATTATTTGCTGAAGTCGGGGTTCTCTCTCTCTCGAAACTATCTAAGTTAGTAGCCTAAATGAACCGTATTTGGACCACAGCTCTGCACTAAGCACCGTTAACGTCATACAGTGGCCTGTGCCGGGTGTTACAGACTAGCTTAAAATGTGTGAAGTTGGAGTATTAACAAACTTGTCCGAGCAAACGTTTACCTCTCAGGCAACGAACGCAGTCATCCTCCTGATGTAGTCAAACGTTTGTTACTTGTGGACTGTCGCCATGGCAACGTTTGGTTGCCTAGGGTAACCCCGGAGTGGATAAAGCCTCACGAAGGCGGCAGCGACGTAATGACGTGAATGGTAGATGGGTTGTAGGGGACGTGAGAGAGCGACAGACCACCAGAAGGTTTGTTTGTCAGAATACTCTTCAGTACATTTGATGTCGACCTGTTCGTGCACTTACATGCACCTCAAATGGAGGATTTCGCTGGTTCATGGTGCTAGTTCTTCAAACTGGAGCAGACTAATTTCCTGGGTTTGGCACCAAAAAAGAAAAAGAAAGAAAGAAAAACAGCACAAGTCGCCGATTTAACCATGTGATCCAACACGCAGAGTTGATAAACTGATGCGTTTGAACTGGTAGGCGTATTTAAAAAGTGTCGATAGATTGAATGGGTTACTTTCGCCTTGCAGGACTTTGCTCTGACGTCTCTTGTCCTTTAAATAGCAGCTGTCCTGAGTCGCCACCCAGTGGCTCAATGACTGAACTACCAGAGAAACACAAGGGAGGAGAAAATAGAGATCACTGCGCGTCCATGAGTATTTAAGAAAACCTCTCGCTTTCTCGTATTGCCAGTCAGTTATTTCATTCAGTTTGCCAATACAATACAAACTGTAGACTGTGAACCTGAGGAACACAGGCGAACAGGACAAGCCTTATCTTAACCAAAACAACAACAAAAGTGAGCTTATTTCTTACATTTTACATGCAGTGCAAAATCTGTGCTGACTCTCACTGTTAAAACAGTGTAATAAATCTGCAAACAGTCTATCTCCTTTTCCAGCCACGGATGACGCAGCCCCCTAAAATCCCTCTCCCAAAAAACATGACACCCCATTCAATATCCATAAAGCGTTTAGGTGTGAGCAGGGAAACACAAGGAGAACTGAGATCACAGCCCAGGCTGAGAAAATGTGGATGTGTTCGCCCATGGGCAAAGACATGACGGATAGACTCATCACTGGTCCTGCATCTCTGCACAGTCATATCGCCTTTCTAAACGACTGTACAGCTCTTTTTCCTCTCTTGTAGTAGGCATCTAATAAAACAAACAAAAAAACTATAATAAAAGTGATCCACTGGGTCTGAAACATTAGAAGTAATGGGCTGAAACATTTGATGAAGGTGTCCACAGATCACAGATCACAGCCAACAGTCCTAATCTGTTTCCCTTTCCTCTGGCCTGAACTCTGCTCCTGCATCCAAAGTCACTGACAAGTTTATAATGGCATCTGGAATTTGCCCAAATTCCATAAAACCACTACTCAATGGAGAACAATGGGCCACATGTTTTCCATTTAAAAAGGTGCTAACCAAGAGCCATGTGTCACTTTAAGAATTAAAAGAAGTAGTTCTGTGCAGCTGTCTGTTAGTCTTGTCAGGTCAGTGTCATTTCCACAGAAACTGAAAACTGGAGCAAGGGCAATGCTGGTTAAATTGGGTTGGAGCAAAAATCAAAGCACAAGGCAAACCCATCAAGTAGCTCAGCAACAGATTCATCTGGAGCCCAGGGGTGTCTGAGTCTGCAGTGTCAACAGGTCTGCAGAAAAAGTTTTCAGAGGTCTGTTATATAAAGAAAAGTTTGTAGCTCCTACTCTCTGACATTTACAAATGCTCACACATTCTTTTAAAAACTAGGAATGTTAAGATCAAACAATTTTGCAGTTCCTGAGTGAGTAAGCAGATGGAGGGTGTTGGCTGCCATAGACCCCCGGAATGAATGAATGTTTCCATGCACTGGGAAAGTGAGGAACAAAATGACACATCCATGAGTTAAACACCACCTTCAGCAAAATTATAAAAGCCAATCTGTGCAGCATCATTATGGCACTTTCCTAAAGCACTAGCTACGAAACATACAGTGTTCTTGGACTAGGATACACAATTTGTACTGCCTGTTAGACATGGGAGTTAATTACAATCCCATTATAGCACATCTAAAATACATTTATATTGTATTTCACTTTATACACCAATCACCTCCCAAGTCTAATGTGGTTGTTGCAACCAGAAATGGAAAGACCTATTTGAATAATAATAATAATAATAATAACAATAATAATTCAGCATTTTGCAGTGAGCACCCACTCCATCTCACACCCAACCACAGACCACCAGTGTACCACCCCCTCTCTTTGTTCCCCTCTCTCATTACTGGACCCATTCTTTCCCCGGCTCACTTTCTCCAGGGTCGTTCTCTTGTTTTTCTCTCCCTCCCTTTCAGGAGTTTGGGCTGAGTCCTTTTCCAGTGGGGAAGTCCAGGCCTTCTCCTTCACAACGCTGACCGACTCCAAACATGCTTTCTGTGAAGATTCATGAGAATTCATTTGTTTGAATGGGTTATTCCTCCTTCAGTCGCTCCCTCCCTCATTCCTCTTTCAGCTCGGTGAAATGCGTATTAGCATAAAAATATCCTTTACCTCACCTTGATTAGCTGCATTGTAAGTGTTCTTACAGTGTGAAATGTTGTTGCACCGAAGATCCAAATAATTTTCAGCATCTGAAAATATTCTTCAGTGGCTCAGATGAAATTACCAGAAACAGAATTGCTCCCGTTGACATCAAATGATGGCAGTGAATTGCTGGTTCAGCGAGCAAACTGTTCCTCTGGTCAGTGATGTCTGCCACACAGTGAAAAATGGTTGTTTGAGAGAGGAATAGAAGTACACAGCCTGGACAGAGGTTCTTAGGATCCATCAATATATCATATGCAAACATGTGCATATATGTCTGAATGAGAGGGATGAAAGCACCTGTGCATACTAAAGGACAAGACTGTGTCTTATCCGTTAGTGGTTGTGCAATTTAGCCACAAAGGACAAATATAAACAGCAGAGCCTCGCGAAGAGGCTAGATACAAAATGGCCGGAGACAGAGAGGCAGGCAGGCCAAAATTAAAGCCATGAGTCTGTGAGCTCAGAACTAATGACAGGCTGCAATGCCAAGGAGGGGCGGAGGAGAGAGGGATGAAAGGATGGAGAGATAAATAAGGAGGACAGAGAGTCTATGAGGGGCTGTTGTTGCTGTTTGGACCAGATGAAGCCAAAGATATACAGCATCACTTAGTAAAATGAGAAAACACAGAGAGAGGGATGAGAGTTACAAATATAAGAGAAAGAAACTTTACACATGTACTGTACAGTATATATACACAATAGACACATGGATGCAGTACACACACATAGACACACAGACACACACATACAGTACACCCAGCAGGAGTAAGCCTCTGGCTGGAGCACAATGAGCTCAGGGTCTTTTTAGGAAAGTGAAGCAGGCCTTTGAAGGTTTACTTTGCTTATTACACTATGATTAGTCCATAGACGTAGGCTTTGTTCAGACACTGGGGGCCAAGACATGCTCCACCTGATCAACAGCTACCTACATGAATGTGCACTCACGCACTAATTCAAACACACGTATGGATATGCATGCATATCTTCCATGCACAGCCCCTAACGAGGACACTTGAATCTGACCCTTGGAGATTAACACATGAAATGCCCTTGATGACCCCTGCTCGGTGGACACAAACTCAAGAAAAACACACACATATAGACCACACTCACACAAAGATACACACTTGTAGCCAGAATCTTTTCTAGCCCCTTGACCCAGGCTGACAGCACCCTGTGTTCTCTACCCACTGCAAAGAGAGGTCCAGTGATAATGAAGCCAGAATGGAGAGTTCAGACAGAATTACAGCTGGAATGCTGCCAGAGCCACATCACTGTGTATGTGTGGGTGTGTGTGTGCGTGCATGTCTCTAGATTAGATAGAGGAGAACACAATACGTGTGTGCCTGTGCAGCCAGGCAGAGTGATGTTTAAATACACCTTTAATAACAGACCAGTGGGTCAGCACAGAGACAGGCCTGCAGCTGCTGGAGTGGCTGAGGAGAGCAGAAAAGACTGGTGCTGTATCAGGTTGTATGTTTGTTTTGCTATCTCTTTAAAACTGCTGTGTGTTTAATACTGTCATTCCTCCATTTAGTATGGGCCTCTTGTCTCATTTCATTCAAGAATTCTCATTTGCTTATCAGCACCTGTCTCAGTGTTATTGATCCACACAGCTCTGCTTTATTTTGGTCTGTCTACCAGTTTTATGAAGTGAGATAAATGAAAGTCCAGCATTTAAAGATATAAATAGCATGTAAAGAACAGCATGAGAACTTAAGTCAAAGAAGAGAACAGGGTAGAATTGCATACTATGATATGGAAAAGAGTGAATTAAGACACTGTACAATGTTTCATTCATGTTTTTGGAATAAGTTGAAGCAAAATGGGGCCTGCCACTCTGGAAACTGTTGGTAGCTCTCATTCACATATTCAGTATCATCTTATATTTCCTGAATTATGAATATTTTTAACTTTTACAAAAATATACAGTAACAAACAAATATACAGTATGTTTGCAAGTTCTAATTGGATACTGACCTCAGCATCTTCAGTCCATAAACAAAAAACTTTAACAAAAAGCTTTAACACACTGCAGTGAGACACTGTAACTACATGTTTGTCTATGCTGGGAAATTCATACTGAATACTTTGAACCTGTGCATATGTAGGATTCTACAGGTAAAGAACCCCTGCAGGTGAAAACAGCACAAAAACACTGGAGTGCAAGAGGGCGCACACAGTCATCTGTCTCCTGAGCAAACAGAACAATTTAGCAGAAAAAATACCCTGACATACATTAAGAGTAAGTGGATGACATGAACGTATCGAAATTTCATTTAACTTTGATGATGAGTGTTTTAGAGCTCAGTTATTCATATGGCTTCACAATCTAAGCCTATTATTACAGCTGGATCAAGTGACAACAAAAATTCCAGAGACCTCGATTCATCTTGCTTTTCTAAATAAGAACTTGTGTTTTATCTGCTCTGACACCAGCGTGCCCTGGCCTTTAATCTGTTCAGAGTGGCTGGTTAGAAACAAAGTGAATGGACATGAGTGCGTGTGTGGATTCATGTAAGTGATTAGATGCAAAAAAAAAAAAAAAAAAAAAACCCAAGGACTAAGTGTTCCTGTCAGTGTTCATCAGGTTGCCACTGTGTCTGTATTTCCCAGGCTGAAATAATGGGATTGTCCATGTGGTGGTGCTAGGACTCTGCAACCATGACGAGCTTCAGTGGGGAGGTGAAGTGGCCTCTGTCAGCTGAGTGCAGCCGCAGTGCGCTTTCTCACAAGAAAACTGCATTTTCATGTCATTGGACTGCACGCATTGGGACATAAATACACACGTTCATTAATTTAAAGTAAAACAGTGTTCATTTTATATACGTTACATGTACAGAGATTATTTGTCTTGTACTAGAGTTTAAGTCAGTCGTCCTGGAGAGGGACCGATTGTAGTGTCACATGAATGGCTTTATGCCCACGTACATATACAATAAGCTGTGTCAGAACAATGTGTGTGTGTTACAGTGACTCACTTGAAGTAGGTCTGGTTGACAGCAGCATCACAGAAGTAGTCATTGATGTATGTGGTTAGAAGTCGTCTGTCCCAGTCGTCTGTCAAATGACCTCCATAGTTGACCCCAGCAATGAGGTAACTTGAGTGGGAATCTCCTCATACTCATCCAGGTACAGACTCAGCAGATTCTCACTCACCTGGTGGTGCACCAACAAGACTGTTTAACCCAGTGACTTTGAAATGTAGAACATCACACTGAGGGCAAGTGAAATGGTTCTTCTGTAGAGATTAGACAGAAACAGTGAAGATGGAGTGGAGAGACAGACATTTTAACAAAGGCCATAAGTACTGATCAGTCTCATGCACTTGAAGTAGACTGTCATTATCCATCAGTCTGATCAGCCTTTACTCTGACAGCCTATAAAACGGCCTCTCTGCTGGACCTAAGCCTGCATTTGTGGTGTAGGGCAGATTACTGACAAGAAAACATCAGCCAAGCAGAAACTCCACTCAGTCCCCACCACACTATGATCATCTTCACTGTATCATTCATTATTTTTAACTACTCAAAGGGAGTCCATCTGATGGCAGATGGCTGACATTGTTAATTTAATACCTTAATACCTCCAGTATCAGACCTCAAAGTCAAAATCATTGAAGCCAGAGACAATGTCCCAGTCCAGCTGTAGAAACAGGGTCATGTCCAACAGGATGCTGTGAAAAGACAACAGAAAGAGGGCATGTTCATTCACGTTTACCTTCACACCCTGAGTGCAATAGGGGGCAGTGTTCCCACCATGACAGACAGCAATGTGTGAGATTTTGTCATTGTCAGACATAGATGTACATATTTCAATTGATATTTTCATATGTTCACATGAGTTTTATTTTGAGTTTCAACACAAGCACCTGCATTTAAAATGGTTTGTGGACACATTTGACATCTACAGGTGAAGAGCTAAGGTTTGAGTGTGATGTGTGACTAAGGCTAATACACCTTTACAGTGGCTGGTCCATCAATATGTCCACATCAGGCATCCAGGAGAGATAGAGAGAGAGAGACAGAGAGAGATGGGACTGGCATTAGTGTCAACAGCTCCCAGTAACAGATGAAAAATACAGACAGGGGACAAGTGGGACAACAGAGGGGTACAATGTGCAACAAAGGTCCAAAACAAGGGTCAAAGCCCAAGCACTGTATTGCTGTGATACAGTGTGAGGCTCAGCTCGGAGCCCTGTCTATTCTCCTGCTTGTTTTTGAGCGACAGGGAGTGCTTTATCTTCAGTAGGCGTTGACTTTGACTTTATCTAAGCTTAATGAGAGACGTAATGAATCAATCAGGTGTATAATGTGCAGTATATTACAGAGTGCAGAGGTCCTAGCAGGGTTATTGCACAGGGCAGGACTTGATTTATAAATCGAGCCATTGTCTTTCAAGCAAGGTAAGAATTCTAAAACAATGAGGGACTGGCCCCTGGCTGGATCAGCTCTTGCCTGAGAGCCAGGAGCGAAACACTTGTATGCTGATTTTCAGCAGCAGCTTGTTTCATTAAATCCGTATAAAACAAGTTGCTGTGTTAAAATACAGTGTGCTAAGAGGGAAGGATATCATCTTTATACAGTTTGAAGTTGCAGTTGTTTATGTAGCATCATAACTGTTATGCATCCAGATGAGGGAGGACATGGAAGGGTGAAAATGAATCAAAGGAAAGACAATAAAAATCGACTTTCCCAAACAAACAAATTGCTTGATGTATAACAGTGACATTTCGGTGGTTATAGAGAGGCGTGTCTGAAAGGCAACAAACCATACTGACAGTCAGGCCTCCACTGCTACAATAAACAGCTGCAAATCACACTGATGAGCCCGAGAGAGCTGGGAGACAGTGGGTCGATATGGGAGCGAAAGATTAATCTGGATAAACCTAATCAATCAAATATTCATCAAGTACTTTGTGCACTTTGTCAACCACAAATGGCACTTAAGCCTAAAAGACACACTTGTGGGAGGAGTAAAAAAAAACAAAAACAAAAAAACAACAATAATACAAAGAACAAATCAGAGAAAGAAGAGAAAGAAAGATGGAGCAGTTGGTGTTGTACAATGTTTGATACCCTCTTTGATCATGCTCTTGGCAACATGGTCCTGTCCCCAGTCCAGAGGTGGTGCTTGCTCATGGTAGAGGCCTCAGCCGCCTGCAGCAGGGCCCTGGAGGGAATGGGTCCTGCTGGTGCCTCCCTGCACTACCTGGGGAGTGGGCAGAGAGAAAGGAGTCAGCAAAGAAGGAAAAAGAAAGTGAGACTGACGGATGAGCCAACACAGTGTAACTCACTTGACACGTTAAAGTAACCCTGTGATGGGATTTTGAGAGATTCAGAGTTTTCAAGGGAGCTACAATCAAATAGAATTACACAAATGAGATGTATGAAACATTTGTTTAATTTAAAATTGATACACTTCTGAACTTAAACGAGCGCTGAGTGTTACAGCAGCAGCACTGTGGCATCGCCTCAGTCTCTGGAGGCCATTTTAGCCATCAGAGTCAATCAGACGGGGGCTTACGGAGGAGTGTGAGTAGGTGGGAGGGCTCAGTCAGACAGCCAGACACAGAGAGGAAGAGAAAGAGAGACAGCCGCATGGAAGGGACGAACACAAGAGAAAGAAGCAACGGGGATTGATGGGATAACAGCTGACACTCACAGCTTGTTGAGCGGCAGAGCAAGCGATCTGCTCAACAGTGCAGGAGCTGAGGTTTTTAACAATGAATGAGGTGACGCAGACGGAGATGTGTTTCTGACGCGGGGGGTACATTATCAACAGCTTCTGCAGCTCATTACAGCCGTTCTTCAAATCACCCCGAAAGAAGAGCAACAGGCAGGAAAGGGTACAGAAGCACACAAGAAACATAAGAGGGGCACGTGGACTGATGTAAACCAAGACCGTTGAAAACACAAGGATGTAACAAGAATGTGGGAATAGCTTAAAAAGATGACTTTACTGTATGTTTTCATTAAGAATATGTAACAGTGAAACTTTCGCCAACTTGCCGAATTAACACAAGTCATGAATCATGTCCCAACATCATTAACTGAGCTAGATAAACACTAGACTACACTAAGCTGAGGGGAGAAAAAAATGTTGGCAGCAGCAAAAATCCTCCTGTGATCACATTAATATTGAGCTCAACTTTGTCAAATCTAATTCCCACTGACGGAATAAAGCAACAGAAGTGAGTGACAGATATCCACAAACCCACACACTCTCTTGCTCTCTGCTCTTCTCAGTGAGTCAGCCATGAATAGATCGTCAGTAGTCAGAAGAAAGCAGAGGAGAGGACATGTATTCATCATCACTAGGGTATAATAATATACACACACTGCAGGGGAACTGTTTTCTCAATCAAATACACAAAGTGTACTGTACAGTTGTACTCTATTGTCACTGTCGCTCTTAAGTGAAACCTTAAAATGTTTCTGCAGGCATTAGGGAAACCACGACAACACACTCAGACCTTTGCTCACACCGACTACACTTCACTTTTATTGTTACCAGTGAGGAGAATATTCCTGCTGCAGCAATAACACAATAAAAACCTAGTGGGCAAAGCAAAGGCTGCTGTCTCAGAGGTACTGTCTGAACAAGTGGATGGAAATGCAGAAGCTGTGTGTGCAGTTTATCCAGCTCCACGATGTCGTCCCAACTAACTGCTCTCACACCGACTTACTCTGAAAAGCAGAGTGTGAATGAAGGGACTGCGTTTCAACTTCTACAGAACTTTTTGCACAGTGCACTGAAATTCACAGTGGACCGTGTTTTGGGACATTACGTGTGTTCCAAGCCTTTGAAAATAAAAAAAGATTTGTCCTGCTGGATTATATCAAATCAAAGAGGATGCAAACCCAGTGTTTGTGTGTGTTCTGTTTTTCTTTTGAGTCCTCCTTGGAGGAAGAAGCTGGACTCATCCACGTTGACTTGGCACACATCTGGAAGCTGAGCAGCAGCTTTCTGGAACTCACAAACATCACAGCAAGTGTACCTGCAGAAGATAAATACACACACAGTGTTACCTTAAGTTACTCTGAAGAATCACAGCAAGTCTTCAAATCTAGTGGTTCCAAACCTAGGGGGCTGGGTCAGCTGAATCTAAAGAGGCACAAAATATTCAGCACAACGGGAAAATAGGCCTTTTCTTTTTTTTATGAGTTACTGGATCCTTTAGCCTTTAAACATTATTCAAATTACTCTCTAGTTTAGCAGCTCACAATTCATCTATATAAACAAGTAGTAATTGGGGATTGCAAGAGGAATTTGTCTTCATTTTTGGGGTCACAAGCCACACTGGAAACCAGTGTGTTAGAACGACATCCACCCCTTCAAGGCATGTTTCACTGAGTAAACTGCATGATCCATAACAGTAAAGGCACGTCGTACTGTGCTCTTCATTTTCAGTACAATGCATCATAATTCACGTAAAACAATACAGCTATTAACACAAGGCTACTACTTGTTTCAGTCCAAGTCAAGCTCAACCAAACCAAACCTGTTACCACAACAAGTCTGGCACTAACTCACAAACCAAAACAATGCAAATCCAAACCAGAAACTCTGTCACAAAACTGTATCATAACATTTCTAGCCTGATAGAGTCACTGCCTTCAGACAATGGGCAGGTGTAGACGTGTGTACATACATTCAGTGTGCGTGCACTGTGGTTTCATCGTACTGTCCAGGGTTTAACAGTGTGAATGCGGGCTCATGCTCGAAGTGCCAACACTTTTGCTGTAATTCTGAGAACAAGCTGACTAAGAACAAAGTCAGAGCTATTCTAAAAGTTTGATCCCAGCAGAGAGCTTAGAAGAGGTTGAGTGAGGGGAGAGAAAAAGAAAGGTACAGAGGAAAAGGAAAGGAACAAAGGGGAAGCAGCTAATAGTTTGGAGGATCTAGGAATAAAATATTTATAAGGTAAAATAAGGTTCCTTTAGTCCATCCGTCAGCATTGCTGCAGTGGAAATTAGTCTCTGCTCTAGTCTACTCTCCACCTCCACAGTGCCCTTCTACAATACCCAGCTGTGTTAAATAGGCTCTCTTTTCTCACTCTTTGGTCTGTATTCTTGGGCTGTTTCCATATAAAAAATACTACATGTACCACTCCATATGTCAAGTCATGTGAGTAGTCTTCATTTGTCTCAAGAGCTACATTTAAGTCTTCCAGATGTATTATCAAATGTTTACTAATCCTCCCACAGCTCTCCCCTTTGCCTTTGACTCTGTCTCTAAACCATGTTTTGACTGACCTCAGCACTGCTTTGCATCTTCAATCAGTCCCTACTTCCCCACATTTTCTCCTCTCCACTCACACGGCATCCACAACGTCATCCGTCCTTATCATCCCTGGCCCTCTGTCCACCAATGATTATTTGTCTTCTTCCCTCCTGCTCCCTCATTAACAGTAAAATCCTGTCAATTACCCATCAACTGCAGCACATGTCTGGCTGAGGGGTCTGGTTATAATTCCCTGTAGGATTATCACTACTAGAGACCTCTTTCACAGAACACACAGTTGCCTGACCCACAGAAAAGAGAAAAACACTGACCCAGGCAGCTTTAAGAAATGACCATTATTCATCATTTTGGCTTTGTAGTATTAAATCTAATGTCATGGCTTCACAGAGATAACACTACAGATAAAATCATCCAATTCTAACATTGTCGATAGTAACTCTATATTTTACAAGCATTTAACGACCCAGATGAGTCATCTGTGACTAATTTTTACCAGAAGAGATCACATCCTGCCCAGTCTCTTTCATTTATCTCACCTTTCCCTTAGGTTGTCCCTGTACTTCTTTCAAAATACATTTTTTATTCTTTATTCTTGCTGCTTTCCCTCGCTGCATTCTGTCCTTTCAACCCTGAGACCACTCTTCTTCTCTGTCCTCCTCAATCTTTGTGTAGCCCTCCCTCATCATTACCTGACCTCTCTGGTAGCAGCTTGACCTTGACCTTTGTGGTTTTCCACTACTCTGTATGTTTCAAAATGGCAAAGTACAATCTTTGAATTGCACACATGCCAACTGTTATGCAATATGTGGATGGTAGCGAAAAGTAATAATTGTGTGAAAACTTAAAAAGTTGAGTTTAATGGATTTTGACATTGGGATGAAGTGAAAGATTTCCAATTTTTTCAGTAAATAATACATGACACAGTACAGTTGGTGTAATTATTTCAATATTGGGTGAACATGCTCTTTAAATGATCTTTGTTGTATGACATGAGGGCCGTAGTATTGGTTGTACTACTATTCCTGCCACAATGGATGGACAAAGAAACAGAGAGGGTCATTGATTATTGGCAAGCCAGAAGAAACAGATGACCAGGCTATTAGACAAATACGTCACTCTGAAACACTGCAGTTGCAATCTATAACTGCCACAACTCAATTGTCCCTAAATGTCACGCTGTGGCTACATTGTGAACTGGCAGCTGAACCAAGTGAGAGAGTGAGAGAGCGGATGAAAGGTCAGAGAGACCAAAGAGGAAGAAAGTGAATGGCACACACTGGGAAGAAATTGGCCAGAGAAAAGAAAGCAGAGAGAGCAGAGCTCCTGTGGAGACGAGACATTTTGAAAAGACGGTGGAGGATGAGAACGATTGCAACCTAAAGTCTGGGATGGACAAGTGGTGAGGTGACTTACTCACTCGTTCACCTTTACTCAACCCCTGCTCTCGCTGTTTGATAGTACACACATCTCTGCAGTTCAGGACTTACAAGAATACACAGAAATTCAGAGACACTTTGCTGAGAAACAAAGACACAGAGTGCAGCTGCGCCATTTCTCTTCCTGAATGAAATGACTGTGTTTTTATCCTCAACATTAATTGTGTTCATCTAAATTAACACAAGTCATGTGTTATCTTGCAGATGGAAAATTAATTTTACCTGAACAACAGAAAAAGAAAATTAAATGGTGGTTCTAGTGTAAATCAGTTTTAAAATAAGTAGAAAGCTTCAGCCTACAATTCTGGAGGTGGTATGACACTGCCCTGTTTATTTGCCCCTGCACTGGAAACATAAGGGTAAAACAGCAAAGCTGCAGAGCACAACACATTGTTTTATTGCTTTGGTGTCAACAGTTTTATCAGTTGTGGAGTAGAACCTTAAACTAATTCATAATTTCAAAGTGAGCTAATCTGATTCAAAACAGCATTTTTTGCTTTGACTGAGCTCTTGCTAAAATAAATGAGGCTTCAGACCAGAGAGGACAGACAAATGCCACACAGAACATACACACACATGAAAAGAGTTAAGTTCAGAAAATGTTTGGAGAGGAAAGAAAAAACACAAGTCACAGTAGTTTTGGAAAACAGGAA
Source organism: Caranx ignobilis (assembly GCA_021432705.1). Classification (NCBI taxonomy): domain Eukaryota; kingdom Metazoa; phylum Chordata; class Actinopteri; order Carangiformes; family Carangidae; genus Caranx; species Caranx ignobilis. The sequence goes on from MU269989.1 coordinate 13,460,107, forward strand.
GGATATGTTCGCTCCTGTAAACTTTCTTTGTAGCTCTGTCTGGCTTCCAAATGCTCATGTCTTATCTGATATCCAGTCAAAGTAAATCCCTTCACATTTCAAGAGCCTTCCTCAAATACGACCAGAATGTACTGCACTGAAATGCCTCCATCGATGGCAGTTCAAGACAATCTGGTTTCCATTACAGTATAAAGACCTGAGTACAGGCTTGTGTTTTTGTGTCAAGGCAACATGTTTCCAATGCACTGATTACTTCCCCAACCTGTTAATGTTTGAGGCTAAATGACTGAATTACACTCAAGTGGCACGTGGATGTAGAGTAGTAAAAACTGTGAATCTTTCCAACAGCTCCAAGCTTTCTGTTTGTTAAACCTCATTCACACTGAGGAAAAGAATGTGCTCTAGGCTGCTTCAACACAACACAACAAATGCTTCAAGGGTCAATGGAAAGAGGCAGTCACAGGCAAACTAAGTAGTATATGACATCAAAACAAAACATGCAGGAAAGCACCACTTAGGTCTGACACTAATGTAACACAGAGCAGATGATCCTGACACATGAGAGAATGGATTCCCCCAAAAGTTTTAATCAAGTACTCACAACAATAAAGGCTTCTCATTCTTTGTGTGTGAATCCCACACACAGAGTCAGTGTGTAATCATCTCCAGAATCAATCAGGAGACACCAATAGAAACAATAGGAAAACAAATGTCACTGTGCATTATATTTTAATGAAGGCAGATAGAGAGATATTTTAACTAATTCAAGAGACTCAGCCAAGTTCAGGTTTAAACTTCAGGGTGTCATCCTGTAGCCTCTGTGCAAAACTAACTACAAACAGGCTGACCTGTTTGTACAGGTACATTGTATTCCACATAACCAAGTAAAACACTATAATAAAAACAACATAAGGCTTCGCCCCAGAAAACAAACTTTGAGACAGTGAAATCAGAATAATAGAGATGTCTACTTTGCTCTAATGACTCCTCTGGCTCTTTTCATCTGTGTATTTTTGATCCACTTCAGAGCTCCACTATGAGGATCCACCTTCAGCTGCCATCTTGAACAAGGAGAAAGCTACATTTAACTTTAGACAACCACTGTTCTATAACTGTAATGCACACAACAGCAAGAAGTGAATGCAACACAAAAGGAAACAACTGTTACAAAAAAAGCACAGTGCAGAATGAAAAGTGAACCTATACTGTAGATATCAGACAGTAGCGTTATGGTTTGTCTCCTGTTCCCGGTTCATGTCCTGTTTTATTTTGAAGTTCCATGTCTTGTCTTTCTGTGTTTCCCTCCTGTGATTACCTCATGTGTCTCACCTGTGTCTGATTACACCATCTGTTTCCACATATATCAATATTTTCCCTTTTCCCTTTGTTGGATCTTCTGCATTGGCCCCAGGTTGGTGCCCTGTGTTAAAGGAGACATATCATGCCCCTTTTCTTCAGTTAAAATACCCCCAGGACAAAACATCACAGCTCTTTTCATCCGCTCAAAACAGCCCTGTTCAGAATGGCAGGTTTCAGTGCCTGTCCCTTTAAATGCAAATGAACCACTGCTAGCCCCACCCCACCCCTTCTACCAGTAGCAGTACTCACAGGTAGGGGTGGTATTATGCAAATTCAAAAACTAATGACATCATTGTCTGACAGCTGTGGGAACAGCTCGTAAAACTACATGGATTTCAACCTAGGGAGCAAATGACAGATTTTTTTGTCAATTCTCACATTTTGGGGGCTGGAAGGCAAGACACACACCCAGATACATGTTAAAGAGCCTTCAAAACGTCATATTTCCATAATATGTCCTTTTTTATCCTCAATGGTTTCCCCCAGTGAGTTCCTTTGTTTGAGTTGTAGTTAATAAATCTGTTCTTTGTCACTCCATACCTGGTTCTGAGTCTGTGGACTTCTGCAAACCCTCAGCCTGACAAATGGAGGACGATCCAAACCTAGAAGTTCAGAGACACGGTCAGCTCCCAGGAACTCTTATAGAGATGTTGAAATCAAACGTGCTTCAAGCTGTTTGCTGGATAGAATTCAATGAGGCCAATGCCTGAGCTTGTGAGTTTACAATACCTCAGCTAATACATTAGTTCAGTCATACTTCACACTGGTCTTACTCTGAGTGCAACAGTGAAAACTCTGACTTCTTAATTCTAAAGGGCTTTTCCTAAGTGTACTCACTGGACTACAACTAATATCAGTCAATAAACCCTCAATAACAACTTGAGTGTAAATGCACTGACCGCTGCCTCAGTGGAGGTTGTGTCTGTGGGCAGGTCAGGTGTGAGTGTGTTGTCCTCATCCCTCACTGCTCTGGGGTTGAACAGGAAACTGTAGAAGTCAACACGTGTAACTCTTGTTTCTACAGAGCAGGGGGCCAAACAAACACTGTCTCATCACCTGTAACACAAGAGTCATGGCATTAATTTGTAAAAAAAAAAAAAAAAAAAAAACAACCTCAAGGGCACAAAGAGGAGATATTTTCCTCTGTTACTTTCCATCATTTTGATTCATCTCCTCCGTGCTGCACTCATAATGACAGACATGTTTTCTTGTTTTGTGACCTTCTTTGTGATCTCGCCAATTCACCCAACTGCTTTGTGTTTGGCATGTTTTTATCTCTTTTTTCTGCAGTGTCTCTCTGATTGTGATCATCAGGATGAATATTTAGCTCAGTGAAACATTTCACGTGTACATCAACAAGCTGCATCATATTTTTCAGAAGTTGAGTAAATTATTTCCCATGAATCACATCCCCTTGTAAGCAGCTTCTAATTTAAAAAGGAAAACTTGTAATGTGATGATATTGTCAATGTGAGACTTTAAATCTTGAATTATTTTCAGTGAATTTTCACCTGCTGTAATCCTCTTTGAAAAGTCAAAAATAAAGAAAAACAAACAACCAATCAGTAATAAGAATAAATGAGATTCCAATGAACAAGCCAGAGGAAGGAAGGGGGAATTTGAATGAGCCACAACAAAAGAGAAACAAGTCAGATGGTGTGTAGAGGGAAAGTTATAGGTTCAAGGGTAAGTGCACTCATAGAAAATGCATTGGCAGCCAAATGCTTTTTTAGTCTGTGTTTTCAGGTTTTGATTATTTTACAGTCAGTACAGAAGCTCCAATTTTCTAACTCCACTCACATTCTGAGGCTCTTGAACCTTTTTATTTATTGACAAATTGCTTTTCATCCCTGTTGCTTGGGTTAAGAGGAATTCAGACCTGATTTTAATTCACCATTCAGCTGATATTTTTGTTGCTAGCCTAACAGAGATAATGGTATCACTTCAACAATTTGGCCGTGATATGTAAATGAAGAAGGAAAAAAAAGAAAAGAATAAACTGCAGGTTGAAAATGCTACAAATGATCCTTCAGGTAGTGAGATAAAGAAAACAGGGGAGGTCTTCCTCTCCTCCCTGCTTCTCTCTATGCACGGTGTGACTGTACACAATCTCAACTTGTCAGGTTTTACTCTGCTCATTTTTAGGGCACTTTAGTTCTTCCATTTTCTCTGTGTTTCTTTGCCACACTCCCAATCTCCTCTCTGTCAAGCCCAAATGGCTCTGTCTCCCTGCATCTCTCCTTTCAATTTCCTTCCCTTATTCAGCCCTTCATCCTGCGCTGCTGCTGTCTCCCTCCCAGCTGGCTCTTGGCCTCCGCCCAGGTGGGCTCTTTGCCCTAGAGGATCATGACAGCCTGCATCACTTGCTCTACCAGTGCTGGGGATGGCCATGGAAGTTGATCTTTGCCATGTCCTCTTTAGTCTGAAACTTCACAGCAAATGAGAAAGGACAGAAAATGAAAGTGAATAGATGAGAGCATGGTATATTGTTGGTATACTTGCTGATCCACATTTTAATTAATCAACTTTTTTTTCTTGTAAATGGAAAGCCAGACTTTCAGATATGAACTAATTCTGCCAGCAGCTTTTTACATTTAGTCCAATGAATGCAACCTCCAACGGGAACTGTAAGGAAATCTCTCTGCCATTGATGATTGTATCTGTAAAACTTAACTTCCGAATGGTGAGGAGATTTTCCTTAAAGATGTCACAAAGATTTCCAGATCTGGGCCAGTCCTTGCGAACACGGTTCTTGTCTCAGATAAACATTTCATTAACTTTTCATTCAGAGTTGGCCACAGTGGCTGCATCAGATCTTGACGATCTCAGTGACTGTACCTCAGTATCTAAGCTCATTATGTCGTTAACTGATGGCAGCATCAATGAAGAATATAAAATGCTGTTCTATGTTGTATATCAGTCACAGGTTGGACTACAACTACCACAAACCACTACACATATTTATATAAGCAGACTAAGAGACCAGAGCCAGACCACTGGCACTGTGAAGCTGACATTTCGGCATAGCAACGCTTTGAACTAAATGCAAACATTGAAAGAAGCTAACGTTTAGCAGACATTATATTTACTATGATCACCAGCTTAGCCTAGTGTGTTAGCATGTCAATATTTGCTAATTAGTACTAAACACAAAATTAAACCACAGCTGATTAAAAAAAACATCAGGGAATCAGAGTCATTAGGATCCAACCTCTGGGGATCATGAATCTCACATACAACTTGATTGAAATCCCTCCAACAGGTGTTGAGAATGAATCCAGGTATCTGGGATTATGTATCCAAATCCAGAACTAGTGTTTGACCAGCATAGCGAGGCTGAATGCCAAAAGCCCATATATATTCATGTGCACACAGACATACAGTACTTGTAAAGCTCTTGTCAGAGATTACTCTTCCTGAGCAGCACATGATTGGTTTGTTGTGGTCACTCCTGCAATGCTGTGCAAAATATGGATGAAAGAAAAAGTGAATTACCCACAACAAGGTAATTTGTCTTAAAATATGAGCACATCTTCATCTGAATGACAATTATGAACAAACACAGTCTCTCTTGGTTATGGCTGATTATAATTGTTTATGAATTATGAGCTGAAGCTCATTGAGTTGATCTAGATTTTGACTTCAATAAGGATCGGATCACATTCATGACCAGTTAATGCAAAGGACCAGGTTCATTCTAAAGGGTTCATTTACTTTTTCTTGTCACTGAGTTTTTCTACTTTGTTTTATCATATTGTGTAAAAGCTACAGTCTTGTTTCTATAAGCACTTCTTTGCAACAAATGCCATGATCTGAACTCAATGTCCAGCAGTGTGTTGGATAAAAAAAATAGAGGGAAGCTAAATGTGGTGGGAAAAAATGTGTTTTAGTTGCAACAAGCTAATATAGTGAAGTGCTGTACAAAACGCACCCTCTGCTGCTCGTCTCCCTCTGTCTCTCTGTGTACAGTGATGGACAGGAACCTGTCACAACGTGTCTGGAAGTCTGCCACCTGCCTCCTGGCCTCGACATCCGCAGACATGGCCTCCACCTTCTCCCATGTGTCACTGATCTTAAAGAGGCCACAGCACAGCTTGCTCACCTGCTCCCCTGCTCTCGCACAAAAAAACACACCCACACAGCCAAGATAATTCTCACCCTCCTGGTTTTCAGACCCCACAAATACAGTCAAACCCCCCACACACACACACACACAAACAGATGAGTGACAGGGATTTTAACAGACACAGGTGTTTAGTGAATTGAAAGTCAGTCAGAGCCATTTCTCCACAGAGGGCAATTAATGAAAGTCAGGAAGTTGGCAATTGTAAAGTGACTGAGGAGAGAACTCGAACTGCAAAGAGCCAGAGAGCAGGTGCGTTAAGAGGAGTTTTTCTTTTCTCAGTTCTTCCTCCAGAGTTCGGTAACAGCTCTTCTCATTATTTATGAATGATGAATAACATTCACATGAGAGTTGAGCAGGTAAGCTATGTACTTTTGTCAATACTGTTTAAGTTCCACTCTTAAACATCTCACACCTAAAGTACATCACAGAACAAACAATGGTTGAAGATGAAGTGAGAATACCTGGGGTTCTTTTCTTTCACAAGCCTGTAAGGGAAAAGTGATCCTTAAACAATGTCTCTATCTTCTGACAGCTGCACAGTGCTTCCAAAAATCAATGGAAACAGCCTGTACTCAGAGCAAATCATAGTTCCTTAATTGCCTCTGAGCAAGTTCTGGTTGGCTAAGATCATCTTAAAGGACACAGCTGTAAAATTAAGAGAGAAATTAAATACACTGTCTTTTCAGCGATATGGACAGAGCTCTGCTGCTGCATTAATACTTGATAATTCAGGTAAATCACAACACAACAATAAAGATGAGGAAAACAGCACAGTACAACCTTCATCAGTGAACATGTTTGTATCCCATTTTTGGCCAATAGTCTATTACATTATGATAAACCACAGTGAGGAAAAATAAAGAGTATGAAAGCTATTGCTCTCTGACATTACAAGACAGTCAGAGCTAAATCAAGCATTGTGGAAAAAAAGTCTGCAAAACCCTAATTTGAAATGAGGTCTGGTCGAGAGGCTTGCAAATGTAATTAAAGTCAGGTCATGTTTAATGGGCACGAAAATGAAAGCCTCCTGATGTGGAAAGCAGAAAAAAGCTCTCTGTTGCTCTTCAGCCATGTTCAGATTACCGCCTTCACTTCAGACAGCGATTCTCTCCACTCTCTCTCTCCCCCCGCTCTCTCTCTCCCTTTCAAAGGCTGCTGGACTCACAAGTCCGCCAGCATCAAAACTCTCGGACATCAGCTGAGGATCTTGGCTCTCAGAGGCAGTCAGTGATATTGCAGTTGATGAGCATTGGGTGCAGAATCAGGGAGCTACACTGGGTGGGAGAAAACACACATGTACGGATTAAAAGGTGTTTTTTAAAAAAAAAAGACACACAACAATGCTCGAATGCACAGTCAAGTAGAACAGGTAGGAATGAGGCATGTGCTTTATTCAAGTGTCCTTTCAAAAGTACGACACTGGGCCCTCCAGCTGCTCAGATGTCACAGACCAGTGGAAACATTGGACCAGCCTTAAACGCCATGACCCGCTTTAAAAGCACAACCAACAAAGAAGGTAAAGCAAAGTGTGTCTGAGAGCCACAGTGTGAGTCGGTGAGTTTAGCTGGTTAATTGGTGTAGAGGGGCTCTCTGAGCTCTAACAGTGATATGGATCCTGCTAGCAGCTAGTGGTCAGAGGGCCAGGACGCCTTGTCACCCAGAGAATGGTGATTAGCTCTGGCTAATGGTGCCTGCCAGCCCAATTAGTGGCATAATGTGTGACCACTACCCTGTGCCACTAATTACAACCAGGACCTGAGAGTGTGTGAGCGAATCACAGAGACAGAGGTGTTTTGTGCAAAAGAATGTGTGTGTGTGTGTGTGTGTGTGTGATGCAAGTAAGAGAGAGAATAAAGTAAGAAAAGTGTGTGTGCATGTGTGGTGCGTCTGTGTGCATGCAGACAGCTGACTCTCCCTGCCACAGCATCCACCCTGTCATTTCCAATTACAGCGAGCCTCAGGTCTTTGCTACAGCAGCACCCAGCTTACTAGACCTCATTTGTTCGACACCAAGCGTCAATCAGCTATTAACACACTGATTAATGCTGAGACCTGACCCACTGTCCTCAATGTAATATTAAGAAGCTACTCAGAGAATTTCATACAGGGATTTAGGACCACTAGTGTATTTCACTCTAATCATGTTTTTTGTGTTTCTCTAACATCATGTAGGTGACATTATCACAGTGAGACCAAAGAACAAAGTGCACATATGAGTAAAGTCACAGACATCAAGGAACAGTGCTTCTCTCCTGCAGTGTGTGTACAGAAGTACAGCAGAGTGCTGTTGAGTCTCTGTTCCATGTCTTGGGCTGCACTGAATACAATTGTGTGCCAGTGAAGTTGATGAAATTCCACAGTAAACACAGCTTTACACGGCAGCTTATTCTCCTCAATTTAACATGTTTGTCTGAAAAAAAAATTATATAAACAAAAAAATTGGCCATGACTAACATGATAAATCAATGTGACCCACTCCTGACAAAATGATGGGTGAGTCAGAGTCTACCACACACACACAAGTGTGTGTGTGTGACAGAATTATAGTAGGGTGCAAATCTCCCACTTTAAATGACCTTTTTAGAAGTCTTTGCTCTCACTCCAAAACTGAGTATTTTAATTATCTAAACAGCCACAAAATCTGATTTCCACTGTTGATCTAAATTTCCCTCCTCGTGAGTGGACCAGCTTCACCTCGACATGGCTGGTGTGATGTGAGGTGGCAGACATCACTCAGCCTAACAGCCTGATGCAGAAAAACTGCATGTGCTTTTGTGTGATGTGTTTTTTACTCAGCAGACTCTCATGTTCTGAGCCAGGCTGAAGCAGACCTGTTTACTTGTGAGTAGAATTCTTACAATATCATGAAAGTGCCCTGCGACATATCAGAAATATACAATACCTGCATGTGTTCCCTTGTTGTTAAGGCAACAAATTCACACGCGGCTGGAGAGAAGCTGAAGAGTGCCATTAAGTGCTGGGGCTCTTCAGCCTAGAAGCACTGCTATGTGATTCACACCATGCTCTTTTTCATCAACCGTGTGTCGACGGCTTGGAAGTTGGTGTATGTGCACAGTGAGTACCAAGCCAAACACATTAGCAGCTGAAATTTTCTGCTCTAATTATGGTTGTACAAGCAGGGCTATTCATCTGTGTTAATGTACTTATTGAGGACTACAGGTCAGAACAGTGTGAAACAAGAGGGAACAGGATTGTCAAAGAGAGGAGAAGATAAGAGAGCAGAGGAGGAAAAATGGGGGCCGGGAAAAAATCGTGCACCAGCTGATATAGGACACAGTGTGCTGCAAGAAACAATGTCAGAATCCACCTGAAGGGCTCTCCCACTGGGCTCATACCCAGCACTATGTGAAGGTTGTTCTTGACTCGCTCCATCAGGTAGCTGAACAAGTCGAAGTCTCCACCACATTGCCTTTCCTGGCAGTCTCCAACAGAGCACTTTATACCTACAGGTGGAAAGATAACAGTTAGATGTTATATGAATTTAAACCACCACTTTTATGAAATCGGTGTTTCTCACAGTCTTCTGTCAGCCTGTAAGTTAAACTGATCCCAGCTCTCAGACACTGACAACGCTGTAGGTGCTAATAGGAGAGAGACGCATCATCTGCTGTGTATAAAACTAGGCAGTAAAACATTCCCGACAGTGAGAAGTAGCTCACCACATCAAGATGAGTCACAACTGTCACACACCGTTAATTTTTTATCACTCTGCATGGTTTACTGATTTCTGAGAAAACTGTTACAGTTAAAAAAGTAATATGAGATGACTGAAAGTTTTGAAGCAGACTTAAATTGCGCTCTGCACATTCAAAGGACAAATTCTCAGAAGATGGTAGCAGTTGCTTTGTGTTGCTCTGCTCAGCTCTTTGTTTATCTATTTTCCCTCTGGCCTTTATCATTCTGTCCATTCAAATAATCTAAATCAATAAAAAAAGCATCAGGGCAAGAATAATTCAGGTTTATGGTTGGAAAACCTAAATACAGTGTAGAACATGTTTGTGTGTACAGTGGTGAGTGAATATTTAAGATCAAATATTAGCTCCATGCACATTTATGTCAAATATGTCAAACTTGCTGCACCTGTGTGTTCAATTTTAGTCCTTTACAGAGGTTCACCTTTGTGTAACCTGTAGATTACATAGGAAACATATTTAAAACCAAAACCGTCTCTTGACTCCCAAAGACAAGGCCAGAAAACTCATCTTCTATAATGTAGCTGACCGAAGAGGATGAAGGAACTAACAGTACAAAGGCAGAGGTGATTCATCAAAATGGTAATTAAAGTCATTAAGTCAGCGCCCAAACTTCTTTATACTGTTTTCCCCAAATCATTGAAAAAGTCATTAACTACAAATTGTGTCCTGTGTCCACTGAACAGGTCTTTCATGGGCCTTTCTTATTGGAGAAGAATTTCTCTGTGTGGGCTTTGGATTAGACGTCTGCACCTTGAACCAGCTGTGAAAATCTGAATAAGATTCTCTCATGCTGCTTATACATTACTGTGGTTTCTTTGAGCAAGGTACTTAGTCTCCAGCTGCTCTAGCGGAGTTTTGTATGTAAGGGCTATTTCTCTGCTGTGAACACGAACAAGTGTCTGAAGTGTAGCCAGGTGTAAAGTGTAGAGCAGGACTGTGTCAGTCGCTCCATCCTGGATAGATAAAAGTCAAAGGAGAACAGAGCTTGATTATGTCAAAGAGATTCATAAATAAGAATTACCTCTGCCTCGCATTCAAAATTCCACTTTTTTGACACTGGCGTCCGAAACAAAGACACAGACATAAGCAGGCTACTTTTAGCAAGGCACTAAATACGAGATGACAGCAAATAAGTGTGACAAATGGCGTCCGTGTAAAGCGTCCCATTTAGTGGAGATCAGCAACATAAGGGCGGCAGTCTGAGACAATTAATATTTAATGTCCAGGCAGTCACAGGAATATCATTCACAGCAATTATGTGCAAAACGAACTTGTCTTACAAAATCCGAGGCACAACAGTATCTGTCCCTCTGTGATTTTGAAAGATCATCCTTTAGTGGAGAAGCAGCGGTGTGGAGAATGTGAGTGGAGCTGCAGTCTGTAACAGAAGACTGATGGAAGTTATATGAGCTCATGGTTTGATCTTATCTTGTCTCATTCCTGTCTTGGCTTCCAATTTTCCTTGTTTTAATTTCTTAGAGGTTAGAGGGGTTTCCTCAGAGGAGGAGGGCATCAGATATGGTCATGTTCTTGCTCCAGCATTAGTGAAGACGCATCACTAATGTGTGTGCGTGTGTGTGTGTGTGTGTGCGATATCACCTTGTCTGAAGTCGTGCTTGCCATACTGCAGTGATTACCCCTGGCGGCCATCATTGACAGGCTCTCACTCTGCCCAATGGAGGGGAAACACACACAACCAAGAAAACACACACACTTACAAACAGATACAGTAAGCAGGAAAAACACAGTGACTCACACTGTATTTTCCAAGACAGGCGCATCAGCAAGTTCTTTTCTGCCTCTCACACTGTGACTGGAGACTGAACACTAGAAGAGTGAACTAAAAGTAAACTACTGGAACTTCTTCACAGCTCATAAACACTGGCATACAAAGATACAGGGACATTCATTACATCTCATCACAGTTAGGGTTAATGGACTGCACTATGTTAGTGGTTACAAGGCACTTCATAATTTTACCTGTCATTCACCTATTCTCTCTCTCTCTCTCTCTCACACACACACACACACGTTAGCAGAAGACCTGCTCTGATTCCTGTGCCATACAAACAGCACTTCACACAAAAGCATATGACTTAATATCCAGGTAAACTGGAGGAGGTACAGGAACAACACTGGATGCTGCTCAGAGGCACTGATTGTATTAGAAGGCAGTGTAATTAGATTTGTGTGAGTGTGTGTAAGGGGGCTAAGGGCACATTTATTATATTGTCTGTGATAAAATGTGCTAGATTGCATACACTTTCAGATTAACTGCCAATATCCTTCACTTTCCTAAATCAGTGGAGCATCTGATTAGCACCGTCATCAACCTTTCACTCTTTGTTCCCAGACTGCTTCAGATTTCTTATTTTCTAGAGGAGCATCATTAGTGTAATGGTAATCCACTCACACCTGCACTGACCTGTGTTACCAACACACAAACAACATGACAGGAACTTAATGTTCAACAACACTCAACCACTGTACACAGAAGCTGTTAGTGGAGTGTTGATCCATGTTGGTCCTATAGTAATGCACTGCTATTGATTTGCATTGGTGTGTGGTAAAGTGGCACATTGACAGCAGTGTTCAGAGAGTGGGGTCTGGTGCTGGGAGGCCTCTCTCTTCCAGCTACAGGGTGGCTTTTAGCTGGGCCTCATGCTGCGTTTTTCAAAAGAGTTTCAAACTGGGCCCGAATCATGAAACTCACAAACAGTGAGCACAGCAAAGCTCCATCAGAGTGCAGCTGATGAAGGCCTCTTATATTGATTGTGGTAATGCACTGGATTGACTGGGACAAATATGACGAGTGGATTTGACGCTGTGGGTTCATCCATCAGGAGAATTTTGTGCGCCGCATGCCCATTTCAATGTGTATGAGGGTGTGTGAGAGTGTGTTGATGTGTGTGTGTCGTGTTCTCAAACATGCTGTATTTGATAGCATCTTAGAAGACACAATCAAGCTTACGAGCACTACTGTGAGGATTTCTCTCTCCTTCCTTGAGATCCTTCATGATCATTAGGCCTTAATACACATCAGAGTCACTCAGGAAACTTCTCTTTTAAACACACACAGAAAATAAACACACACGCACGTCTCTCCTGCTGTACTCATTAATCTGTCAGTTAAGATATTACTATCGATCGACTCAATAAATTATTGTTAAACCACAGTCCCTTCTAATCCATCTTATCTGTGAGGCCATCTCTACACCATGACATCACTGTGTGTTCAGTGATAAATGTACCAAATGTTGGCGGTTGTGTGTGTGGGGCTGGACGGTGTGGAAGAGTAAGCCCAGCTTTTCCACCAGACAAGCAAATGTGACCTACAAGTCGATCTGACAAACCCAGAAATCAACAATGTGGCACTACATTCAAATTCATCATATCCGAAAAAGGCCTTGAAATGCACCCTGTTACTTTCCGCGGCAGCTTTCCATGGCGTTGGTTTCAAATGGAAGCAAATACATATTCACTTTCTAAAATCATTAAACAAAACCTCATTGATGTTTACAAATGGAGATCACTGCTCACTGTTGCACTGGAATCACTTTTGGATTTCAGTCTTCATTGTCTTACTTTGTAGACTTTGTAAATAAAAACAAAATCTTTTCCTCCTACACAGAGAAACAAGCCTGATCACACACTTTCATTCTGGCAATCAGGACAAACACAGAACATTTCAATTACAGAATGGGATGTTCTTTGTTTCAACCTTGTGTCTGATTCAAGCTAATAAAGTGGGTTATTTTTGCATTAAGCCATTGCTTAGTGCAGCTTGAAGTTTATTTGCACAACATTAGCACTTAATTGGAATAAAGAAAATATGACAATGAAAAAAAAGTGGGGAAGCAGATGCAATCAATGATATGCTGCTGAGGGAAAAATGCCTAAGAGGCTTAGATCAACTTCTCACTTCAAGACAAACAACAAATCAGATTGAAAAGCTACAACAGTACTATCACAGACAAACAAAACCAAATACAATGAAAAGAAAGAAGTCGAGCATCAACAGGCTCCATGAAACAACTAAAGAGATGATAATTACCCCCCAAAAGGAAAAATGACCACACAAGTCATATTGCCAATCGTACAAAACACACCAGTACAGCCTCTGTACATTCTATCTGGCTTTCAGAACAACAGGCAAATGCACAAATAATTTGGGCGGTTTGATGGTTTGAGATCTTAATAAACCAGAACAACACACTTGAGGAGGAGAGACATTCATATTCCTACTTGAAAAGCAATCTGACATTTTCAAAAAATGATAATCGTCCTTCTAGCTGATAACAGGAAGCTGTTCTCAGACGCTGTTGGCTCCGAAAAAATAACACTGAATTTTAGAGAAATACAAAAGTATTATGATGAAACACAATTTATACAGCAGCCTGTGCTCAGTTAAGAACAACCTCTCATCTCTCAGTGACCAGACACCAACTGGTGACATACAGTGACATACATTGAATATGTCAGTGTAACACAGACTAAAAGCAAGAATCCTTAAATTGAATTAGTCGGTCTTGAAATAAATAAAACAACATAAGACCCTGACATTAATATGTCTGCTTCTTTATTGCCATTGATTTGGTCATGAAAATGTAACCTACAATCATGTGGAAAACTGTAATAACTTTGAGTCATTACATTCAGTCAAAGGATTTTCTATAAAAATGTCAGTCCAGCTCTTCTATATGTTGGTCAATAACACTATCATGCATGAAAATCCTCCAATATATATCACGCTCATATTGAGATTTAGCCATATTATTAGTGGTAGAAAATAGGTGTAATCATCTATACTGAAAAAATGGATAATACCAAGGTGATTGCAAGTGAAGACTGGTGGAAGTGATATATGAAGTATTGATATTCAAATATCTAGGTGATAAAATCACACATCTGGAGGGAAAGGGGGGGAACACATAAAGAACAAACAATTAGAAGAGGCAGATGTAGGTTACCTGCTCATGGATCCAGCCTGAAAGTGGTGTTTATGTTAACAGGAGGGTCTGGGTGAGCTCTAAGCAGACTCTGAGGAGATGGAGAATAGTTGTGTGCATTTAGCAAACATTATTTGAAGAAAGCACATGTTGAAAAAAGAGTATGCAGTGAGGGACTTTGAGGAACTACATGCAGAGCTATTTCTTGTGACCTTTAGTATAATGAGGCGACGTAGCGACTGTTTCCTCATTCTGCAGCAGCACTGGACCGCTGGAGAGTTGGAACCTAGACAACAACTAGACAACAATTGTCGAAACTCTGGCAAGTGGAGCTGACACAGTGAGGATGAGGAGAATAACTTCCCTAATAAAGTACAGGGTAGTAGAGACACTGCTGCAACGAACAAGGGCAAACTTCAAATGTTCAAAAATCATCCTGAAAAATACTGTGATCACTGAAATGGAATAATTTTCTAGCTACTTTTGTGAAACTTCAGGGCAGAAAAAATAATCAAGGAACTTTGTTTTGAAAAAACACTCTGAGATTGGATTCAGTTGAAATCTCCAACAGAACTACCGGTATATAAGGTTATTTTTCTTTTCTTGAACACATTTTTAAGCAACTGTAGAGCATTCGTCATAGCACTAATCCATTATAACGTCTTACAGTGTGAGACACTGTAAAGGTTACAGACATAGTGTATCTCTGGCTGGAGCTGGAAGAAAATGAGCTGTCATGCAGGCTTCTCCTTTTCCTTAACCCCCTGTAGTTTCACAGTAATGTAGATCTGACTGATCCTGAGAAGACAGGTCCATACAAGGTTCATAGATCTCCTAAATTATATATTCATAACAAAAGATACATACATTTTCATGTTGTATTGGCAAAGACAAATAAGGCAGAACAGGAAATGCATGGAAGGGAATATGATGATGAAAGATGAATGAGGCCAACAGAGCCATTTCATGTTGTCCACTTCACATACTCAAGAGGCAGGCAACCCAACTAATTACTTCCTGAATGCAATATGGCTAAAAAGCAAATCTATCTTGTTCCTTTGTGGCAGTGGAAAACGCAGGCAGGACAGGATGAGAGTGGAGAGAGGGAGATGAGAACAAATAAGGGCTGAAAACCAGGAGCGAGAGGAGAGAGCCGGGGACAAGTGGCGGAGGTAAGATGGACAAGGAAAGGTTGAAAGGAGCACAACAACAGAGATGAAAGACTGCCAGAAAATTGAAAAAGACTGAAAAGACACAAGAGGTGAGCCGTAGAGGGAGTGAACAATGAGTGGAGAGGGCAAGGAGAGGGACAAAAAAGCCAAATAAAACAAGACAAGAAAAAGAAGAAACAAAGAGAAATTGAGAAAAGCAGAAAAATGGGTTGGGGGAAACATTTGCAGGCAGGCTTTCAGTCAATCATAATCTCCTGGGTGTTGGATATGAGGGAGTGCAATTTTGCAGTGGTTATCATTATCATCACGGCTATAATCATAATCAGGGTAATTCCAGTGTGGTGAGATGGAAAGGCGGATGGCAAAGGGTGATGGAGGAGGATAAAATGTCAGATAGGGGGAACAAGGACATTACTGGGTGTAACCATGGTGAGATGAACAGAGGCAGTGATACAGTAGGTGGATGAGAGTAAAATAAGGATGGGGGTGTAGAAAATAGAGAGATTACAAAAATGAACACGAGCCTCTTTTAATTAAATCAGTCACAATTACCACATATTAAATTCCTGTGTACTGTGTGTTTTACTGAATAATGTTTTGAGGACAAAGGAGGGCAATGGCGATGGAATGAAAGAAAAATATAATAAGGGTTTTTAGTAGGCTACAGCAGAGAAAGGGTCTGAAACCCTTTTAAAAAAAATGACACTCTTGTAGCCACCCAATTATTACCCAATTTGTGAGACTGTGGTTTTCTGCTGTTTAGATACTACTCCCAGCACAGATGGGAGTAGTAATAAAAATAATAATAATAGTCCTCATTTTCACCATCATTTTAACCAAAGCTGAAAACCCTCATCAATATCTATATTTCTACAGTAAATACACGTACCATAAAAAGTATACATACTGTATATCTAACACATGGCATATCAATGAAACCAGAGCAGTGCTAACAAATGCAATAGAGTATAATGGTAGGATTTAGTATGTCTAACAAATTTAATCAACGTGACATGATATTCATCTCTATAATAGAGTAAACTATATGAAACTGTGCTGAAATACTTTCAAGGCCCCAACTTTACATGCAATAGAATGAATTATAGCACTTTGACATGATAGTTATGGTTGGACACAGGGCCAAATGGGAAAAGTGGAAGTTTAAGTGACAAGGAGATAATTAAGGCAGTAGGGCTTCGATCAGGAATGGTTCTTGTGATGAAGTCGAACAGACTCTACAGACATGAGTCCTCCGTCCACCAAGGGCCCCATAGACAAAATTCATTCAGTCATTGTGCACCGAACTGGAAACAGCAGGAACAAACACATGATGTTCATGTTCATTTACATACAGACAATTAACAACTGTAAGTCTAATTATTAGTTCAGCAACAAACACTTCTGTTAAGAAATAGCCTTGGATGATCCAGTGGGCTACAAACAAAGAAAAGATAAGGCAATTAAGATATAATCATGGAGGAGACACTAAGGAGGAGGAGGAGAAGTGATGATGCCTCACAGTCATCTCACACATCCTTTGACACAGAGTTCACCTGCCCCCCAACAAAAATACTCTTTCACCTTGACAAACATGAGGCTGTGTTTGTGGCGGTCACAGCAGTGGCCTTGGTCCAGTACTGGCTGGGAGCCAACGTGCTCGAGTGCCAGAATGTTAAGATTAACCATGGAGCAGAACAGGTGCTCTCTGGCTGCTGCCACTAACACACCTCTGCTCCACTACGACCTGGATGTGATCAGAGGTGGCTGGACAGTGATGGAGACACTGAGGGAGATATACAGAGAAACACGTAGTTACAGTGTGTTTGATTGTGTAACCAAGCAGCTGTTTCCAGCAGCTGTTTAAACTTGGCTTATGATAAGTGCTTATTAAGATGAGACCTACACATCACTGAATTAACTGCCTCTTATCCTAGAGCTTAGCTGGCACTAAATATCAACACCTATCGACTGCAGGCCACAAAAGATAAAATGAACGCAATTTTGGGGTTAGTTGGTGCGGATGGATAAGTTAAAGTGGCCAATTGTAATGTGGCCTTTCACTGGAAAACTGCACAAATAAGACGATCTGAGGTCTTTTTATCTTTGTACGTCTACACTTAAAAAAAAGAAAAAGCATTGCTCTGCTTTATCAGTGAAATCTCTACCAAGATTATTCAGCTGCTTGGTCTGTTGAGGCTGTTATATATATAGAACTCTTAATGTGATGCAGCAGTATTTTTGTTTATGATGACTTTTTTATGATAATGGCTGATTTTTGCTTTTGTCTCAGCTGTGAAACTAACTGCTGGCTATGAAGAACTTTCTGTACATTAAAATGCATTGATGACTCACTGAGTTTTAAATAGAAGGTTTGGTAACAAACTTGCTGCTGCTTCTTTTTCCATCCTCGGTCCTTGAGGAGGCATTTATCTGATCTCATTAATGACACATTTTCAGGTATAAAGATAGATAAAAATAACTACATTTAGGATCATTTGCTCCTCCACTTAGTCACCTTTACTCTTCTTCAATGTCATTAGCTGATAATAATTAACCTCAGCAGGTACACTATACCAAATAACCAAAGACAATAAACTATACACCAACCCACTAGCCTCTGTTTTTATGGTAACACTTACACACTGGCTCTGGGAGTCAGAGTTCTTAACAGCAGCTCAGAAATTCATTTTCAGAGACAAATAGAGGCTTTGGACTAAGGTATTAAAATAGGGCTGAGACTGAAAGAGTGAAGGAGGAGGAGATGGATTGATACAGGCAAAATGATTCAAGCCAGGTGAAATGCATCAAATTGGAGAAGATAAGGGGAAAATAAGAGAAATTGAGCTATTAAAAGAGGTGCATGACTCCGAGGAAAAAAAAACGGAAGGAAGAAGGAGAGTGAGGCACTCACAGAGGCTAGAGAGAGGAAGATGAATAGACATGCACATGAACAGAAGGAAGGAGAGTGGATGAAGGATAGAAAAGGCAGAGAGAGAGAAAGCAGGTGTAAGATTCATGGAGAGCACTTATCCCGAAATATATATGAATCCGTGGCAGGAAATGAGACAGATGCAGAAGAGAGAGGAGGGAAAAATGGCGGGGAGAGAGCTGCCAGGTTAGAATGACTCTTTCTCAGAGTAGTTGCCTGGGAAAGTTTTGTGGTAATGGTGATGGATGTGGAGGAAGGGGAGGGGGGTGGGGGTGGGGGGGGGGGGGGGGGGCATGCAGAGGGGGTTGTGGTGACGGATGGTGATGGCGGTAAAGGTGGGGGGTGACGGGGGGGTGTGTGAGTGCCTCCATCATCCCTGGCTCTCTAATAGCCCTTCATCAGAGCTGTCCAGCACTGACGTGACTCAGCCTAATTGCGGCGCCTTGGAGCAACGCATCACTTTTACTCTAATTGTAGTGAGGCCGAGATGGAGGCTATTCACGGCCGCCATGTGGTCAGATGGAGGCAGATGTTTGCTCTCTTTCTCTCTCTCTCTCTCTCTCCTCCCCCCCCCTCCTTTCTTTCTCACACACAGCACATGCACACCCAACACCTGTATTCAGTCACCTTTGCATGGCTGCATGTCACGCTGGGAGGCAGGATGGCTTGTTAGTTATATTTATCTGAGAAGTGTCTGCAAGGTTGTGTATCTGTGGATGAATGTATACTGGATGGATCCATAGCTGTGTCCATGATGGTGTGTGTTTCCTGTTTACAAAAATATTCCATAGCTGACCCCTGTAATTTTGTGTTACACTTATAATTCACACCATAATTCAAAATGTCGTTCTTCTGCAAGGATAAAAGATCAAGAACATGATCTCAACAGAGTCATGCAAACACTTCATACACAGGCATATTGACAATGAATCCTTGCAGTACAGACTGCTGATCAATTTTGTGGTCACCTGCAAATTTACAGAATGCAAAGCTCCAGGACAGAATGGAGGATGTAGAGAAAGACATGTGCTGGGTTAGGGTCTCCGTGTGCTGTAGACATTAGTGAGTGTTTATATTAAATCATTATATGTGCATGTTCCATTTCAATTGAAAGAACTCAGTGCAGTTTCCTGTTGCTGGTTGGCTTTTAAAGGTGGCATTTAGGACACCATTTAGGCAAAACAGCCTCCTCTGATAAGCAGACAGTAAAGTTACTAAACTGACAGACAGGGGAAGGGATGAAAGGATGAGCGGAAAGTGGGATGAGATGTGACACAGGGATAAGAGGGGAGGGATGAAAGCGTGACATGAGAGAGAAAGACAGAAGCGATAAGGGCTGAAGGGAAAGAATAGAGAGTGCCAGATGAAAGGATTGGGGCAGGAATGACAGGGTGAAGTGAGAGAGTGAAGGTGGAATGAGAATAAAAGGAAAGATGTGTAGGTGTAAGCACTAATCTTTCTGTCCTCATATAACTCAATAAGCTGACCAAAAACAAACCCTTTTACCATAAATGTGTTATGTTAATATTTATGTTAAATATGTTAAAGCAGACCTTCTACATACATTATACAGGTGCACATGCAAAGAGGAAGTGACACTGTGTACAGAGGTGAGCTTGGTGACTTTAAGAGAGAAAGCCTGGCAGCGGGTGTCTGGCAGGTTGTATATAGTGTCAGCTGCACATATACACACTCACACATGCACACATACACCACCTGAGGTCAGGCACACAAGGCCAGGCAGTTACTCACTTGGCAGCATAGCAGAAGCCCTTTGGCAGCTTATCTTCAAAAGAAGACCAGGTTTTGTTCTCAGTGTCCACATGGTGCAGGTAAAACAGAGTCCTGAAAGAGTTCAAACTGAAATGAGTTCAATGCATAAAAAAGTTCACACAAAGTCTGCGCCTGCCAAGAAAGGGATTTCAGCTGGGTGGACAAAGTTACATATTAACTGTTAACTGTGCTCTTTGGTGGTTAAGTTGTGTTTTTCCTCACAAATGCTTATTAAGGGAGGAAAAACATAAACATTCATAGACATATGGTTAAATAGCTCATGTGTGAGAGTGTTCTGGTGTTTGCAGTGAGCTACACGGGATGATCTGGAGCTCTGCAGGTCTGCAGCCAGACCTATACAAAGCTTGAAATATAATGAGGCGATGAGGCAGTCCTGCAGGTGGTAGTGACCGCCCATTGCACCTGAAGCACTGCTAACATCTGTCTGAAAGCACGTTTTCTTCTTCATCATTGAGATGTATTTGGCAGCTACACTGGCCCATCATGTTGGCTTCTGTGGTGCGTTTGCCGCAACACACCCACTTGCTATACAGTAGGTTTAATGTGGTGCTTGAAGTCTGTGGATACATCCCTCCCTCCTGGTGCTGAAGTCTACCATATGTACGCCTACAATATATAACACAATACAGCAGCTGTAATTAAATAAGCACTGTATGTTACTTTGCTATTTTGCTACAGGGGAAGGAAAGGAAATTAAGTTCTGTCTGTGTTTCCTTCACAGTGTGACTGATGGTGTGGGAGCCATGCAAACAGCTCCTGATGTAGACAGAAAAGTCAAACCTGGGAAGTTTTCCCATGGCTCTCTTGTGCACCCACAGTGAGCAGACTTCTACTAACCCACTGATGGAATCAAAGACGCACACACAACACATGGAAACAATGAAATGTATGACAAAAAGATACTTTGATACGTTCTGCTTATAGCAACCACACAAAAGTTTTCACTTCTCTCCAAGTTTCCAACTGAAGAAGGCAGACTGTGATATGAGTGACAATAATAGCATGAAAGCTGGATTAAAAACATTTGATGTTCATGTTATTTCCACTTCACAGACATAACAAGGGAAAACTATTCAGCTTGACGCAAATGGTAGTCATGGGGATGAGTGGGATAGTGGGATCAGTCTCAACATTTTATGTTCCTGATTCAGTTATATGAAAAGCTATCTAGGCAGCAGACAGAGACGACTCCACAGAGATCACTGATGGAGACCAAATTAAACTTGCTGAATATTTCTCAATCTTCCAGGTCAACTTCATCCTGATGCAGCAATACAGAGAGAATTACCATTAATGTGTCTGACAACATTATAGGCTTGATCCCTACACACACAGACCTTTTTTGTTAAAGGTAAAGATCTTTCTTTTACCAGAAACAGTTGATTTAATCACTCTATTGACAACTAAAGACAAAATCTTACCTCACAGAACAAAGGAGCTGTGAGGGTCAGCTCATCTTCATATGTTTGTGTGATACATTACTTCAGCAAAAGATCTAAAACTCTCCACCTCTGAAAGTCACACAATAGCTAATCAAGACAAACCAAGACCAAATATCTTCAGCTGGGATTACTGTCATTATCCTGGTTATTAAATATGTTGATCTTCATTATTACATCATGGCAACAGTACAAGCAAGCAGAGTCTAATCTAAGTAGCACACAGAAGAGAAGAGCAGCTGGTTAACAACACAGCCAGGAAGCTGTGATCACTGTCAAAGAAACTCCAAACTTATTAATACATGTAGTCAATGAGAAATGGATTTGTGTTTGAAACAGTGAATGCTCGCTCCTGGATAAATTGTTATTGAATGGAGAGAGGAGTGGCTTCGAGCCAGCGAGTGTGTAAGGTGAGCTACGTTTGATTTAATACACTCTCTGTCATTTAATCATGTAAAACACACAGACGTGCTGGTGATTTGTTGGCTGTCACTTTGCTCCATTTCTAATGCGAGCCAGACTGTCAGCTGGATGGATCAGGCCACTTGGACGTTCCAGCTCCTTCTCAGATTTAAGCAATTAATCTTTCGCTGTCTTTGTGCTTTTGCCTTGTTAGAATTACGAGACAGAAACCAAAACGGTTACAGTTAGTCTCCTCTGAAAACTTCGAGCTGCCGCCCAGAACACAACAACTTTCTCACTTGGTCAGAATGTTTGTTCCATTTAGAAATGCACTGACACTTGAAGCAGTGTGTACTGGTTTTCATTCTCACCTGTTACTCTTTTATTTGTCTGCATGATCCACTTCTCGTCTGGTTTCTCATCTGAAGAACATAGAAGAGCAAGATGAATCATTGCACTTGAAGGTAATTTTAACATCTTCCATACAAGACCTACTGTATTTTTGCTGCCTCCTGTCCAAAATGACTTACTCAAACTAAATAGAGTATAGCTTCACAAATACAAGGCTTGTATAAATAATCTTGGTCTCAAAGAATGCTAAGACCTGAGAGATTACTACAAAAGTGTCAGAATCAAGATATGTCTTACTGTGTCAGAGTAAATTCATTTAGAACACAGTAGAAAATGTAAAAATCTATCTCCGCCTAACCACAAAATACATTATTTAGAGTGAAAACCACCTTTGAATGATGGGATAGTAGCTCAATTCATCTAGAAATAATAAAGTAATATCTGATGAGTAACTGTGCAACAGCAGATGCAAAAAAATGAATCTGAGCAATGTATTAATTATTATATTAATTATGATAATTAATTATAATAATTATATTTCACTAATATATCACTATGGTTATTAATTCCATCCATATACAACTTTTTGACCCATTTTGAAAATTCACCCAGACCTCTATACAGCAACACAACATAAACAAACACACCCTGCTGCTCTGGACTGCTCTGCACAGTCATGCGGAATGTGAGTTGTGTTTCGTTTGGTTTGAGCTGAGTATCTCCTCGTCATTTTAGTATGCTACATGTTAGGATTGGTGCTTCCTAGCCTGTGCAGAGATCGTCTGTACTGCACACACCTCACACTGCCCACTGTTCAGAGGGCGCTCGTACTGAAGAGGTTAAAACACTACCTGAGACTGCCTCACTCATACTTGTACTACCTGTACCTGTTCACTCCATACAGACCTGAATATTCCACAGTATGTGTGCTGTATTTTGACCATTGTACTCTTCAGCACTGGTAACCTGCAATTCTGCTACTGTTAATATGAAGCATCCTCACAATATTTATGCAGATTTTTAGTCCTTTATGAATGCCTTGTTTAAACCTGGCATGACATTTTGGTTTTATACTTTAACTCTACCATGACTGAAAATATAATTCGACATTATTCTGTGGTTCTAAGCAACACTTTTGACACTTAATTTGCTCCATTTACTTCATTTCATGCTCCACTGTTAGGCCTCTCACACCAGCATTTCCAGTTAGTTCTACTGCAAACCAAGGAGGAAGACGAGTCACAGTAACTTCAAAAGTGAATGAGACCAAATCAACAATAGGGAGCGACAGACACACACACACAGAGGAGGAAATGCAAAACACACATTTGACAAGTAAAACTGTCACAAGCCTTCTGGGATTCAGCCTTTTGGCAAATAAAGGTAGGAGGAAAAGATAAACAAGTCAAGCTGAACGGAGGAATGCTCAAGCAGGTATACGCAATCACACACACAGAAGCGCATTCTGATACACCCATGTGTCTGCTGATGCACCTGCACACATGTTCTGAAGGAGAGACACAACAACAAAGCAGATGGTACACTAAGGAGACCAAAATACTCCACAAACCCAGGTGATAGCATGATTGATTTATAGATAGATTGGTGGTTGTGTCTCAGCTGTTAGCGCCATCTCATCTCAGTGCATGGGCTGCAATGCACAAACACAGCTGGGAGCAGGCGCAGGGAACAGGTGATCAGAGCGAGAACAGTGCAGAGATAAATATCAAGTCACTGTGATAAGAGGTGGAAGGAATGAAAAGCAATGAATTTGAAGGAAGAGGAACCGGGAGGAAAAAAAATGAGGAGCAATTAGAGATGGGGAGATGGAACAGAAGAAAGGGGGGAGGAATTATGGGGTGTTACAGGATGAATAAGATGAATAGTTCCAGTGAAAATGGATGGCAATGTGTGACACAGAGTTCACCTGCCCCCCAACATGTGTGGATTCATGCTCAGAGCTACTGCAGAGTGCTGGTGAGTGACTGGAAGGCCCTCGTTGCCCTGGGCACAGCGTATTTGACTCCTACATGAAAATAGTTATGGAGGCAGCACATGTATCTCTGCTCCCTCCACTGCCCCACCAGAGCAGCAGCAGTGACACAGACCACAGCAAACAGGAAACTGGTAATTTCACTTTTGAAAAAAACATTAAATTGAAAAAAAATTGCACTAGCTCTCTCTCTATCACTTACCCACTCCCCCTCACATACAGTGCATGATTATCTTTTTCCTCTCTGATTGGGTCTACTCAGAAAGCCTGGCGCATCTAGCAGCGTGGCTGAGGGTTCAGATCTGTTCTGAGAAGCCTTTCTTTTTTCTAAGGGTGAAATGAGGCCACAGTGGACAAAGTTTCTTGCACTCTCAAGCACACACAAATGTTCTCTACTAATTCACATCCATTATTTAAAAAAAAAAAGAAAGAAAAGACAACAGGTGAATATTTTGAAAGGCGTGTGCAATACATGAATCCACCTGACGATGTGGGGATAATACTGCAGAGCTGAAAGGGGGGGACTGTTATGTGATTCAGCAATCACACCAAATAAAAGAGAGAACATGAGTGTGCTTCACTGGAGCAAGAACACTTACAGCATAGCCTGCACTGCATTGTGACCTAATACATTTGGAAGACACTTAATTATATTAATATGTGACAGATACCAGGTAATTCAACAAAAACAGACCAAACATGATTCATCTCACTGCTTACAGAACCTCAGTGTTTATCTTTTAGATTATTGACCTTAGTAGGAAATTACAGCCCTGATAAGACTGTAGAATATTATCCAATCACAGCAAAGTACAGTACAGTTATATTACAGTATTGAGTATGAGTGTGAAGATGCAATGTCATTACAACCACTCCACAGCTACTACACAACAACTGTCAGTGGTCAGGGCACTGATGAGGATGTCCACAAAAAATGAAGGGAATAAAAGATGTGGTAGAGCAAGAAACAATATGTTTAACAAGGCAGGATGGTTTGTAGCTGGGAGCTGATATAAAGAGCTACTGTATACAAATTCATACAGGGGGTGGCTTTGGTACAGGTTCATGAACCTTAATGCACAGCTGGGCCTGTCACAATTACATAATCACCTGACCTCAATTACTTTGAATAATTGTTCAAATGGTGTCCACTCTTCTGTATAAAACAGCTGAATGAAACTAAATCCAATAAACAGCTCTTCTTCTTCTTCTTCATAAGGTGTATGTGTATTAATAAAATATGTTTAGGCTTATACTATAACAGTGGCATAAAATGATCAGAACAAGACAATTAAATCAGTAATCACAATTATTTTGTATGGGCTTAATCATTAACTAAAATAATCATCAACTAAAGTTTCATGATTGTGGCAGCCCTGTGTACAGCACACTGCACCTGTGTGTATGTGTGCTGTGTATCAAGGTGAGTGTGTGGTGCCAGTGTAGACAGAGGAGCACGGTGGAAAAAGGGAGCAAACACAGTGAGAACACATACATCAGAGTTAGAAAACACCATCAACAGCATCCAGCTACAAAGTGTGGGCTACAACAAACCAATCTGATAGCAGCTCAAAGAATCTCTACCAAACAAACTGAGACAAGAGGGAACAGAGAGATTAGAGCTGCTGTCCCAAAGGTGAACGAGTCAGGATGAATGAAAATGAAAAAAGGCACATGAAAGAGCAAGAGCAAGAGTCGGCACACAAACAAACACTGTTTTTCCTCAGTGGGCTCATGCATTTATGAGTGCGTGTGTGAGTGTGTGTATGTGTGTGCTCCTGTATGTGGACAGATGAGAGTATGAGTGAATATTTGGCCATAGCAAAATATGTAGTGTCCCACAGGAAAGCACTGTGTGCCAACACTATGCTGCTTGAGGAGTCTGGGCAAAGGCATGCAAGGGAAACACTGGCTGAGAGCAAAATAAGAAGGACTAAATGAAAGGAGGAGAAGGATAGAAAAATGTTAAGGTGCATAAAAGGAGTGTTTGTGATGGAGAATGAGAGAAGAGGAAAAGGGAAGAAGAAATAAGTGTACTGTAAGAATGATGGGAAGAGTAGGAGAGGAAGAGAGATGGGGGGGATTTGGCTCTCCTCTGTGGGTCCTGGTATCTCCAGTGAGCAGCACTGGGCCTCAGCAGACCACAGAGACAGACAGAGGGGTGGATGGGAAGAAAAAACACAGGAGGTAGTGGATGACAAATTTCTTGAGCTGCCTGGCTGGCTGTCAGGCACCTGCCTCTGACTCACCAGCCTCCTGCTACTCTCTCGCTCTCCGTCCAGTGGGGGAGGAGTGAGTTTGGGCAGGAAGGGAAGCTGTTAAGAAAGAAAGGAGTCGGGAGAAAGCAACAGGGTTTCCAGGTAATGATGTGTGAGGACTAAACAGAGACACGGTCTCAGAGAGGAGGAGAGCGGGAGGGGGCAGATAGCTCTGATGGGCAACAGGACACAGCTGTATGAGAGGTGCCTCCCCTCAACACACTCCACCTGATTGTCTGATGGTGACAGTGTAGTGTAGTGTGTGTGTGGTGTGTGTGTGTGTGTGTGTGTGTCCAAAGTACTCCAGATACTTCACTTCCAATTTCAGTCGACATGCTACTTTTATCACAGTCTGTCTCTCTCTACCTTTCCCTAAATCTCTCAATCTTTTCACAAGAGCCCCGAGGTCTTCTCACTCTCTCCCCTCTCTTTCAAATGTGGCTCTATACTCTTCGATCTCCACACTAATATTCACTCACAATAAAAAAAAACCCACTGTGAACACATCTCCATTTGGATTCTGCTCTCCTCTCCAACACACTAGAGTTCTGACCTCTTCCCTCTCTCTATAGGGTCAAGACTTTGAACAGTTCTTTTTTTGTTTTAATGTGGCTGGCCTGAACAGACGGGAGGGAGCAGCGGATTCATTTTCACCCAACACTGCAGAGTGGATCCAATTCTCCAGAGCCCGGGAGCATCAATTTCCACCTGGACAGGTGAGTGCCAAACAAAACTTTGCCAAAGTTGAGGACTAACTTGCTGCAAGTTATTTTTTCGGGCAGTGGGTGTTGCAGCAGTTATTCAAATAATACACATGTATGTATATCCTGTAACTTTACAACCTGACATGGATCCATCTTTAAAGCTGTATTATTAGATGTCTTTGGCCACTTGGGGCTGCACAACAAGCTGTAAACATGGACACTTTATCACCTTATAAAGTTGTTATGGTGAATTGCACTGGTGAACAGCATTCACTGTCTGTCTCTTTATGTACAAACGCTCGGCTGTGTTCACTGGGTAGCTGTTAATTTGTGGGGTTATCAGGAAAAAGCCTGACTGCTGCAGCTGCTTTGATGCCATCACATTAATGTCAGGGAGCAGTTATTGCTCATGTTTGCGGCTCACATCTGCGGTCATATTCCTTACCGTTTATTGATATGTGGACCAGTTTATTTAATGCCTCTCATGCGGGCTTTCAGCCTGTATGGGCCACCACAGCACCACACACATTTCACAGACCTACTGAAAATCCCATCATCTCTAAACCTGCTCAGCAGATGTGGAGGCATCTACGAGAAAATGTAAGAATGCACAGCGTTTCCTTTTGGTGTGTGCATTGAATGGTAAACTTACACACTGTAGCAAACCATATTGGTGCCACGATTTTGCGCGCTGGATCAAATCAATCCATTTTCACAGCAGCTTTACCAGCACAGCCTACAAGCCTGACAGGGACATGCTACTGAACCTGTAGCCCACTTTTCTGTATGGACTTCTTTTTTTTTCTACTCAGATTCTGAATGGAGGATAATGGCAATAATAGCACTGACAACAAAAGCCCTTTGGCTTTAGTGCCAAAAACAAACTGTTATCCCAGTGTGCATAGTGACACAAAGAAAATTAGGCTCTGCAGACAATGATTTTAGATGCACTGATTACACAGTGAAAGGCTGTGACAATGTGAGCAGTAAAAGCTGGATCGATGTGTCAGAACATGAGGTCCCTGCCACAGTTTCTTCTTTTTTCAGGTAAAAAAAAAAGGACACTAATTTTCATTACTAGTAATTGTTGCTTTATGGGAAAAATATAAGGGAGAGGAGCTTGAAGTGAGTTGAGCTGAATGGAGCACAAACACAGAAAGAAGCTGTTTCTTCAGTTAGAGGGTGGCCTCAGACTTTTGGACTCCACAGTATATGTACTGTAGCGGGAGCAGAGTTTTGTGTTTCTTGTGTGTGTACCTGTGCACGCTGATCTCATGAGGGAAGAAAGCCCTCAGTCGGTTCACACACTGGTGGAGAGATCATTTCCTGCACACAGGTTTCCAAGACTGATTGTCTTGGGGCTCACAGGATACCACCATTTTCCCACTGGGGACCTAGGCAAGATGAGATGGTAAAAACAACAGTGCATTGGTGAAAACATGTCAACAGGAGTGAGAGCACAGAGATTAAAAAAATAAGCAGTCTAAAAAGAGATGGGGGAGTCGTAATTGTGGACATAATGAAACAAATGCTCATTACTGGCAGATCATATCACAAATGTCTTTCCTGTTTTTAGTTTTCAAGGTTTGCATGACAGAAGATGAAATGCATTACAATTATAATTCCACAGTAGCTTTCAATGAACATCTGTTCCTTTATCATTCATTTTCTATCAAATAAAATCATCTCCCCTTCAAGTGACAAATAAATTAGGGCATGGTAACAATGTGCAAAACAAAAGCACTGCAAACTGACAGAAAAAAGTCAAAGGTGCAGCGACATTCACACAAACGCTTGTTATGATGCGATCATATCACTGACAACCGCCTTGTTTGTTAGTTACCAGGGTTTGAATGACAAAAAATATAATATGCAGTAATTTAACAGCAGGTATCTGAGGGACATCTGCTCTGCTTTGTGTGGAGGATGCGCCGAGTGGGGATCATTAGTGACAAAAACACGAGTTCATGGTACAAAAAATAAAAAAAGTTTGGGAAGAACAGAGGGCAGAGCAGCCAGATAGGAAAAAATATTAAGGCTCAGTCAGATTCCTTGCTCTGCTACCAAAGTTAAAATGATTAAAGACATTTCAGGAACAGATGCTTTACTCTGCTGCTGCTTTGACAGGTTCCTCTACCTGTTTACAGTGTTCTCTCCATATACAGGCAGCTGCTGCAGTAAATACAGTAACCCTGCAAACAAGGACATCACATGATTACCACAGTAGCCTACAGTATATAGATAATGTGATGGAACCTGTCAAATACTAGAAACATAACCAGCAGCAAATGTAATGTCATCACTTAAAGGTCCCATGTTTGACCTTCCTGTGTTTCATTTTAAGTGTTGATTCATAAGAAGACGTATTTGTGGTTTTAAGAAAGGAAAAACATCTCAGGGTGATTTAACGTCTCCTCTCTCTGGAGCTCATGTAACAACAGGTCGGTGTCAGCCAATCAGAAGAGAGGAGACTCTGAGCCTCTGCTTTATAATCAAAAAAGACATGGAAATCTACCTGGATACAATATGGGACCTAAGCTTCAAAAATATTTCAGTCCTCAGTGTGTGATTTCATCTGCCTCTCCTGCTTCCAGCTGCATCAAGTGAAATCCTAGAAAAGGGTTTAGGGGCCAATCTTTGCCAAGGCTCGTCTTGATATTATAGTCAAGTAGTTGTTGCATGTTCCTCATGTTTCCAGAAACAAAATGGGAATACAGCACAAAATGAACAGGTCTGCAGTGCTTTTAAAACAGCACACCGGTGTGCGCACGTGTACCGGTGTGTGTGTGCGCACATGCACATGTGGGTGGGACAGGTTCGGGAATAGAAGGTATCTTAGCAGAGACAGAGGCAGGAGAGAGGAAAAGAGAGAGACAGATAATGAGAACCAGGGGAGGTGAGTGCTGGCATGGGGAGAGGAAGATAGAGACCAGAAATAGACATGCAAAGAGCAAGGTGTTGAGTCAGAAAATGAAAGAAGAGATGGCAGGCATGGAAGGAGGAGAGAGAGAGAGAGAGAGAGAGAGAGAGAGGGAGAAGTAGAGAGAAAGTCAGAGGAATGAAAATGCATGAGAAAGATAGAGGGACAGAGGAAGAAGGAATGGAAATGTGGGGGGAAAAGGAGAGGCTGAGGAGGAAATAAAACAGGAGAGGGAGATAGAATACGGGACAAATTTGTTAGAGGACGAAAGCAAGGAAGAGTGTAAGAGCAAGATGTAGAGAGAGAGAGAAAACAGAGGGAGAAGGAGAAAGACGCAAATAGACATGTGAGGTTGAGTCACACTGGGAACCTAGAACAAGCTGAAAGCATACAGAATTACAGCAGGAACCACAGGAGCGTCTCACACACACACACACAATCCTTTTGCATATGTGATGCGAGTGATGCACTTTGCAAGTGTGGAATGACAAAGCAAGGGCAAAGAGTACTTATA
This sequence comes from Caranx ignobilis, assembly GCA_021432705.1. NCBI lineage: Eukaryota > Metazoa > Chordata > Actinopteri > Carangiformes > Carangidae > Caranx > Caranx ignobilis. The sequence goes on from MU269989.1 coordinate 13,490,733, forward strand.
CAAGGCGCAAAGATAAAAGGAAGGAATAAGAAGAGACAAAGATGGAGGTGGAGGTTAAGCAGGTGAAGCACAACATGCATGGAGAGATGAGCACTTAACTTGGCATGCATACTAGATGTATACTAACACACACTTTCAAAAGGAGGTTAATCTTTTCTTTCTCACCCCCTCCCTCCTCCATCCCCACCCCTCTACCTACCCCGGCTCTGAACCCTATGCCCTGTTTACATGAGCAGGAGTTGGTGACACAGAGAAAATGAAAAAGACAGAGAGGAAGGAAGGGAGGAGGCACCGATGATGGCCTTGGAGGGATGAGGAGGTAGACCTCACTGTGTATGTGTTTATGCCTTAGAGAAGCATCAGCCGGTCCCAGCAGCCAGCTGGAGAGACATCAAACAGCATAGTTCAGTCTGACACACTGTCACAAACATATTGTCACTAGAAAGCACCAGTAAGCAGCGGCAATTAGCACCGCCTCCTCTGTCTGAGGCAGGGTGTCTCTGCTCTGTCCACAGGAGTGTGAGAGTGTGTTTGGGACAACTGCCACTTAATACAGTGATGAGTGAGTGACTGTGAGAGAGTGAGAAAAATGTGAGAGATATTTGTGAACCAAGCGGGGCCTGCTAGCTTGTGTCTCGGTACACCTGTGTGTTTCTGTGTATAGATTCAAGCCCAGCGCACCAGCATGTGTATTTACTTAATGTGTTTATCTGTGTGTGACTATGCAGATGAGGATCGGTAAAGTGCGCCTGCCTGTGCAATATCTCCCGGGTCCATTTAAAACACTACGAGGCGTCAGCGTCTTCCAGTCGAGTGCATCTGTGTGTGACTTGATTGTCTTTGGTCCCGCAGAGACACATCAGGATAAAGCTAGATCAACATATGCAACAATCACACGAGTGAAGAAGAATGTGGGCTGTGAGGACATGGGGGAGGACGGGTGGGGAGAAAGCATGGAAGACAGGCAGTGGAAAATGAAGGGGGAGTACGGCATTATTAGCATCTTTCAATTGGATTTGAAACAAAACCATCTGTGGAAGTTAGTCAAGGACCCACAGCCTCCTTCATAGGCAGCTTGTGGGATCAATCAGTGAACTCCTCTGGCCTGACACCTGACCTTAGTCCAGCTGAGCATATGTTTAACTTAGTAATGACTCAAAAGACAAACCAGCAGTGAAGGAAGACCACCGACACCAACATATTGTTGGTGGACCTGAAGCCCCATTTAGACCTGGTGTTAACATCCACGTCTGATGAACTGATCACAAGTACACAGCTCTGAGCTCAGCTGTGAACACACTCAACATGCATTGAGGACACATTCAGAGTTCAGATCAATCAGACCACATTCAGAGGTGGACTGGACACAGTTGGACACAGTCTTTTAGCATTGTGAACTCCCTGCCACATTCAAGGACTGGCTACTGTACTGACGGCTGCTGCCACAGTCTAATTAGTCCCACCAGAGTTTTATAATGAACCAAAAATATTTCACTGTTTCAAACGGATAAAACCTTAATTCATTGATTGTCTCCCTCTGTGCCTCAGTCAGACACACAAACGCATTGACCACAATCTGTCTGTCAGACTGGCTACTCACAACTACATATACTTGTGTATTTGCATATGAAGCAACAAAGTGAGATCTGATCACATGTGCAGAAGCATTTTAAAATTTGATATGAATTAATGTACTACCTGTGATCAGATCATCTGAGATGCTTGTTAATACCCACATCTCTTTGTCGACCACATCTGCATGGTTAATGCTATGGGGACGTAAGCATTCCTCCATTAAAACTAATGTCAGAATGGTGAGCTCATAGTGAGTACTGTGTAGGTGCACTGTCTCAATACATTGGCTGCACTGTAAAGTCTGTTCCTTGGATTTTCTAATTCAGTAATAAGATGTAGAGCAGAAGTCCAACGGCTCCAACTGCCACAGTAGCTCCAGAAAATCCTCCACCCTCGAAATATCATAAAAAGAAGCACGCTCCCTCTCAGACACCTACAGAAAGCCAGACACTAGTCAAAGTGTTATTTACTCCTTTTTAAGGGTCCATTCGGAGGAAAAGTTGAAGTATCAGCTCCCTCTGACTGCAGCAGTGTACACCACAACACTCAGAGTTCACTCACTCACTGTGTGTCACTTCCTCATCTGTGCCTCTCACTTAGACTTTTCGTGGACTCCATGTCAACAAGATGATCCGCGCCGGTGCTTTAATCCTCCGCACTTAGCCCACCCCATCCGTTTAAAACATTCACAAATACTCAACACACACACAGTGCTGGTCTCCCTTGAAGCGTAAAGGGTGGCAGAAAGCAAAGGAGCTCTTAAAACTGATTAGAGGGGGGAAGGCCCACTGCAGATGATGAGATACACTCAATTAAACAGGATAGGGTTCTACTGTGCCCAAGGGAGACCTGCTAAACCAGTAGGAAGAGAAAACCATGAGAGGGGAGAAGATTTGTAATATCTGTAGGATATATGTGAGGATGCTTGTGTACGTGTGTGCAAAATGAGTGTCATGGAGGTGACAGATACATCTCGATGCTTGGCACTCTCCATATAATGTGTGTTTGTGTGTGTGCGCACGCTCAATGAGCCACAGCCCCCCAGAGACGGTGGATGTGATCATATGTTTATGACGCATCCTGATAGGTGTGATAAATGCTCCAACACGTCTGTGTCAAAGCGAAGGGTGATAATGTGTAATTTCTTGGAAGAGTCCCTCAGGGATGGATGCTGTGATATTCATAGTAAATGAGAAATGGATGGACAGTATAAAAGAGGAAGAAATAGACAGAAGATCATGAGGGATTTAGGAATACAAGCAGATATAAACAAACAGAGACTATTAGTCAAACAGACAGACACTTACTCTGAGCTAATGACAGAAAGTTGCAATCCAGAGCCAATTTGCAAGGCAGATTGGATGGAGATCAACAGCGAGCGTGTTTGTATATCGTGGAATCATGCGCATTGTCTTATGTCTCATAAAGGCCCTAAGATCTCTGAGTAAAGAAAATAAAAAATAAAAGGCAAATAAAATATTTGAATGTTTTACTGGAGGAGCTGAGCTGACATGCTTTTTATGGAAATAAGATGGTTTGGAAAAAAACTGTTACCATGGACACCAAACACTCTCATCTGTTTGTCTGTCTAGTCACTATGGCTGCCACTGGAAATCAAAGTTCCCCAAATGTGTCCACGTTTGACTCTGGTTGCAAACAAGCACACAAAGTATTGCAGACCTTTAATTGCCCAATACAATGAGCACTAAATGGACATTAGGGGAATTCGAACATTTGTTATTTACAGTACATATCATAAATATGTCATAGACTTTTTAACTCATGTCTATGTTGTGTTCTCTTACATACTCTGTGTAAGCCTCAAATCCAAATTACTGTAGCTAAAACGATCGATCTGTCCCATATCTGTGTCTTGTCTGTTCCTGTTTGTTATTCTGCCTAACTCCTGGCTAATCCAAAAGGGCCAGATTGTGCTCATATACTCACTCACTGGTGGATCCAGTGAGAACTTTTAATCACACTCATTAAGATGCGTATGATACTTATTATGTCGGATGTGTATGAAGGCAATTATTTGTTAACATATGTCCCAGATCTTTATGTGATGACTGAGTTCCTAATTTGTGTTTTTCTCTCGTTGAGTGTTCAAGATTCCCTCTGCTTTGACGCAGCTAAAATAGACTGTGTGTTGTTTGACATTCTTTTCAGGAGGATGATTCATTCAGTTCATCCAAGCTAACGGAAACGGTTGGCAGCTTTTGTGTCATTTCAAAAACTTGATGAAAGCCACTTGACAACTGACTTCACAGACATAGAATGGTGGAAATGGCACACAGCAGGTAAATAGCTCAGGTTTTCATACACATTTTCCAAAAGCATCCCAGGTGTTAAGTTTATTCTTCAGCCCTGGGAGCTAGTCTGTTTAAAATCTATTACAGTTTGTGTCCTGTGGAGACCCACCAGCAATAGACCCACAAACTATTTCTGGTGTGGAAGAAGAGGTCAGCTCCCAGTGAAGCTGACAAGATAGGTCAAACATCGTCTTTACCAGGAACTTGTTGTTCATCCCCGGGCAAAAATCTTGGCTTTTCTGGTGACTGTGATAATTATTTGGCCGCCACACTGCACTCGATAGTGATGTTGCGTATTTGTTTTTTACAATTTTCTGATGTACTTCACCATGAAATGGCAAACCAAAGACGACAGGAAACAAGATGAATAAAGCCGCAGCATGACTCACTGACTTGTTTGAAAGGTTGAAACACAATTTACTGGAGTGTCCTCTCTTTCTAGTGACTTTTGTGATGCTGTATACACCAAATGCCAACATAACTGGCTGATAAACAAAACAAAGAGAAAATGTTGACTGTGTAAAAAAAAAAGTGACGACAGGGATGGACTGGCAGCTGCTGCACAGAGATCCAGATAAACAGACGGAGGGGTTGAACCACACAGCAAGAGGCGTTGAGCCACTCCCTAAGTCTCCACGCTCAGAGGAGAGACATCTCCAGTAGCCTATTCTGATCAAGGTGGAAATGAGTAACCAGTGGAGCCTGTCAGAGCAGATGGCTGAGAATCCATTAGCTAATAGTGGAGGAGCCTCCCAGCCAAACTAATGACGCCCTCATTACTACACTGCACGCGCTCCCGCCCAACCAGTGGACTCTGGCTGGGTCTTTGTCTGAGCTTGGATGCACAAACGCAAACACACACAGACAAACATACACTAATACATGCATGAGTATGCATCTGCACAAATGCATACAGACGTGATTGCACACGCAAGAAATCCTGTGTCTTCTTCTACTTCCACTTCCTCTTATGAGGAGTGCATGCAAACAAAAAACACACCAGAGCTGTGATGGATGGCGAGGGAGGGCGGAATTTAATGAGAGAGAGAAAAAGACAAAAATGTGCGGACTGAGACTATCCCATCCATCTCTCCATCCCTCTGCACACATGACTGCCACCCTAAAATATGGCATCTGCTTTTCACAGCACGGAGAGATGAGGAACGAAGCAGAGATGAAAAAATGCAATATCACAGCTGCATAAATAATTTAGCCTGTGTGTGCTCGGCATGTGATCATGCACAGCCACTCATTCATCTGTCTGTTATCACCTGTGTTTATAAACACATTTGCAGGCACATGCTCGCGGACATGCACACAACCCACAAAACAGCCATGTAGACAAAGCTGCAAAAGGCAGCTGAAGTTAGAAAGCAGATGGACAGAGACAGTGCTGGGGTCTAACTATTTCCATTTTCAGTAATACTACGAAGTATTTATGTATATTTTAGTGCAGCTATGAATATTAAGAGGGGCTGACAGCTCTCAGGTCAATCTCTAGGGGCAAATGAACTACAGCTGAACTTGTAGTGGACATACCTGGTCTGGCATCAGTCACAACCATTAAAGAAGTTCACAGTAAGGACATGCAGGTCATGACTGGGTTGATATGGAAATACAGACAGATTTAATCATCAAATCTAATCCCTAGAAGACGTAATCATTAGCTGTAATGTAAATAACCTTAACATGTTCTCCCACCAGAGCCAACTCATCACACTGCTCATCATTATTTCCATCTCGATGGTTATCAGACGGTGCATTTAACCTGTTGGTAGTCTGGTGAATAAATCTTTATTTACACTCGACCACTGCCACGTTGTGTTTCTTTGAAGTAGAGACTGGAGATCCATTGAATCAAGGAGTAATGGCATCTGATATCAGACTGATTATATTGACCAGTAAATTACTTCAATAAATTGTTTCCTCTTCAGAGTGGTGCCACTGTTAATGAGGATTTTAAATGGTATAATCTAGTATCCATGATACAACGTGCTCCTGCTCAGAGGAGGATTCGCCTTCTTAGTATTTTACAGGACGAGGAAAGAACACTGGCAGACTGTCACGCCACGGCAAAACACCAGCTCTCTGCAGGAATACTGATTTCAGCTGCTGACCTAGATCAACTTAACCTGCCATAAAGGGCGTCTCCACGGCAGCCAACGGGTCCTGGATGATCGCGGTGAGCGGTGGCAGGTCAGTAGGAGTCTTCTTGGCAGTGTTCATGTCCTTCACGGCCACTAGCAGGTTCTGAGGACAGAGAGACGAGGGCAGAGTCAAACATCATTTCACTCCCTGTTGTTTGATCAGCACTTGGTTCATTTGTCAGACAGGGAGAGTGCTCAGTGCAGCTACTGTAAGTTTAAAGGTGCTGGTTCACCTGTATTTGCATTTGGCAGTGGAGACAGACAGGGCACTAAAAGGGAGATGACAGCACAGCTTGGATTCACGTTCCAGCTAAAGTAGTCTCCACTATTGCCTGCTATTCCCATGAACGTTTGTCCTAGACTGCTCAGCCATCAGGACAACCCCACAGAGAGGAAGTTGACAGCAGCTTGCATGACTAATAACACTCTGAAATACAGACTGATAGGCTTTTAAAGAATGGTAACATTTGGGGGTAAAAACTGAGAAATGTGACAACCACTGTCTGTTATCAGTGAGTGGCTTACACCCCCCCCCCCCAAACACCTGAAGAGAAGATTTTATGATCAGGTACAAAATGAGCAGGTCTTTTTAAGTTTACTCTTTCAAGTCTTATCCCCTCTTTGTTACATTTTTGATCAGAGACAGTTCCCCTGTGGGGAGTTAGACACACATTTTCTTGGTGTTAAGCCGTCATCTGCAGTCACTGTCTCATCAGCTCTGCATGAGTGAGTGTGTATGACTGTGTGCATGTGTACGCTAATGTGTGTGTGGAGGTGGGCCCTTACCTAGAGCCTGGAGGACAAGCGGAGGCAGAGAGAATGGACTATAGTCCTGTCTGTAAAGAGTCTCGCTGGCAAGACATGAGAATATAAGGTCACGTAACAAGTGATTAGAGATACATTCTACATTCAGCTGGTGCCGACTGCCTGACAGACCTTTCCTCTGCCAGTGAGATACATACAATCTGAATGACATGCTTAATATAGGCTGTCTGGTTGAGTCAAATGGGTAACAGACAACTGCAATGAACATAATCAACTGTTGATGACTCTGATTCTCAATGTTTTTGTGTATGTTCTGCCTCCTCAGGATGCATTTCCTATATTTGGTTTGCTACAGCACAGACCACCACTGACTCATTTGCATTCTACGAAAAACACCATCCCCAGTTTTCAACTGCCACTAGAAGCCAAACCTTTCCAGTGACATGGGATAGATTTTGCGGATGAGGAAGTATGAAGTTCTGGGGCTGTGCTCCAAGCCATCTGGTCCTTGTGTAACTGGAGGGAAAGCTGTGTCCTCAGCAGTAGGTCAAGTGCATTCTCAGTTGCTAGTGGGCTCTGCCAAAGCCGAGTCTTGTCACCATTTGTGTTTGTGATTTTAACTCGCAGCAGAGGAGTGTAGAGTGTCCAGTCTGTGACCTACGTGCTGCATCTATAGGCTGAGCTTGCCACAAATAAACCAATTCATCCTCTCTGCAGATATTTTTTTGACAATTTGATGCAAATCCAGTTTACAGTGCTCCAATGCAGCCACCAGGAAATAGCTATATCTGCACTCTAACACTCTGAATAGCTCTCACCTTCTACTGTCAACTCACCTTTTTATATTTGCCAGCCGCATAAATGAAAGCATTACAACCGCACAACACTTGAGTACCATTTGACAATGTTTAGCTTTTATGCAGTGCAGGTAGTGACTGAGTCAAGATTTCCTCCCTACAATAGCTGTATGCACTCACTGCTGAGACCATTCAGTTGCAAACCTACAAAGTCAACTCACTGCTGCTGATACCAGCTCTCAGGCAGACTTTCTGCCCTCCACACTTCCATACACGCCAGACTGCAGCCAGTGCACTGAAAAAACACCAAAGAGACTGCTGGGAGATTTGGGACTCATGAGTCAGGCAGAAAGTAGACTGTACTTTTTAGTCTATTGCTGTAGCTTGTGGACTTTATTCCTGATTCCTCCAAACTTTTACTGAATGTGTCCAGCAGTCAGTTAACATGGCCAGAAAGGTGCGCAACATCAAATACTGGAAAATTCCAAACGCTTAATATCCTGGCACCAATATCTGCCCCTTCCTAAAAAATATGGCTCACAGCTGAGAGTCTGAGATCCAAGCACACCATGTTTCACGTCTAAATGTTGTTGTTGGATTGTCTTTACTGGTTGGAAGTGAGGGTTTGCATGAAAAGAAGTTTACAAATCTTGGGGGTTCTGTGGAGATTAGACGGAGCAGGAGATCAGTCATGCACACGCTGTACCAGACTGCTGTGGTGAAAGAGGATTTCAACCTGAATGTGAAACTCTCACTTTATCGGTTATCTCTCACCTCTGGCAACACGATCTGGGTTGAGACCAAGAGAATAAAATCATGGATAAAAGCAGCTGTTGTTTATTTCTGTTACAGGAAGTCTGGGCGTACCCCTCGGGCAGAAACATTACCTACGTCATTTCTCAAATGCAGTCGGTTGATTGAGCTGTTGTTGCTGTGCAAATGGCACAGCCGAAATTCTGAGGGTGATCTGTGCTGTCAGTTCGAGTTTGAAGCATTCCAGTGAGGTGTGACAAACAGAGCAGGATAGAGCTGTCGTTTAGAAGTGTTCTTCAATTTGTTTTTACATTTGCACTTCTGCCTTCACTCGTTCTCAACTTTCACAGCTGCCAAAGTTCACAAGTCCCCTGTAGTATCACCCTGCTGACCCATTTGACACAGCAAAGGCATTGTGGGACTCCATCACAGACTCCATCATGACCGATGAGAAGGGGTCAAAAGTTAAAAACATTTCATTTTTCTTGAATATCAGAAGGTAGTGATGTGGTGAGAGCTGGCACAGTGACTCTTCCTTGTTTACATTGTGATGTAAATATTTCTGCGTCCTTGTCGGCCTGTCATTTCTTTGAATGGAGCCCATCCATCACACTCGGCACAGTGAGACTGCCAAAGACTGAGGTTGTGACAAAACAACTCAGGGTCATCCAGCAAAAAAGTTGAACCACACTCGACTTGGTGTCTAACTGCTGCAACACAAGTCAAAGTCAACCACAAAGAAACTGCTTTGGCCTAATAAATACATACAACTATGTACAAATATCCCTGGTACAGTACTGTCAACATGGCTTTTCTGCTGTTTACTCAGTAATAAAATCCTGTGAGTGCTGCAAATTGCAGTAAATCTGTTAGTCCGAGTGTAGCATGAACTGCGTATGTTATAACCATTAACAAACGGGTGATAAAACATGGCCCTGAGGGCTGGAGAACAAGGAGAAGCTTACAGCAAGTGTTTCTCCATCTGGTGACAAGTGTCCAAATTGCATATTATAGGATTGTTTTACTTTTAATATTTCATTTAAAGCATTAGCTATACTGCCTACCCCGAGAGGGTCGAGGGGGGCTGGATTCAACCGCTCATGTTCAGAGGTCTGGTCACCTCAGAGTCACCAACTGAACTACTGTGTGCTTGTCGTTGTGGGAAGAGGCTGTAGAACCTGGAGAGAAACCAACACAGGGACAGAGAAAACATGCAAACTCCACACAGAGAGGCCCTGGGCCTGTCTGTGCAATGAACCCAAACCTCTTCACTGTGGGGGGACAGTGCTCACCACTGCCCACCATGCCAGGGCCCAGACTGCCATACATTTTGAGACAGTGCAAGTACATTTTTCTTCTACTTGTGCATCTGCAACCAGTAAATTCCCTGTTCAACCCTGGTGAAACTTGGAAAAGGCAACTCTATCTGTCATTACAGGTGGCAGGCCAATGTGTGTAAGGATCATGAATGGAAAAGAAATGTGGAATATTTGCTTTGCAAGTCGATTTACAGTGTGCGCCCTATATTTTCTACATGCGCTCCTAAAATTTTAAGTTAGGTGCCACTGCTCCTATTAAAAAAAGTTAGTCTGGAGTCCACCATGCCAAAATAAATTGCAAAGCTCCAGAAAAAAATCCTCAAAACATCATTTCTGTCCGAGGCTGGGTACAGTACCAGTCAAAACTTTGGACACACCAGTCTGGGTGAGCAGATTAGGTGCAAACAGGCTGTGTGTCTGGAAGGGGCACGGAGGGTTTGACAGCCTGTAGAATATAAAAAGTTGGGGAAGAGTTGTGTTGAGTCCCTTTTCGTTTCATGGATAAAGGCTTCATGCCAAACACTTTTTTGGATTGTCAGCTCATGATTGTAAATAAAATCCAAATACATGGAGTGCTGCGAGTCTCCTGTAGCTTCTGGGAAAACACACATTACATCTCTTTAATAAACTGGTACAGAATGCCTGGAATAGAACAAGAGAGTTTTACTGGTGACCAAAACCTGCACAGCTGATTACTGGCTGGTATCCCTCAGTGTGTTTTCCCATCATGGAAGAACATTATGACAGTATTAAAATAAAAATTAACACAGTAAAATCTCCCTCCCCGTGAAGAGCCTGTATTGGCCTTGCACATACAGCTGGAGGCTGTAATGTGCCTTTACACCCCCATCATATGTAGAACAGACTGACCTCTTCATCAGGAGCACAGGGAAAAGAACACAGCTTCTTTTTGGCATGGCAGAGCAAGGAGGTGAGGGCACACAGGCCAACATCACAGTTGTCTTGTTCAGACAGCTACACACCGCCAGGGAGTAGAGGGTGAACACCTTTTTAGCCAGGAGCTACAGAGCCGACAAAGATCAGGGAAAAAAGTGAGAGTGATGAAGACATACACGGACAGGTAGACAGAGACAGAGAAGTACAAAAACAAACAAACAGAGCCAGGAGAAAAAGAAGACGCGAGAGAGACAAAGAAGTATAGAAGGAGAAGGAGGAAATTATACAAGGTTGTCAGCTTCTGGATAAATAGGATTAAAATTCGCAGTGCAAACCAGAGATGAGCCAGGGTGACTGAGAAGGGCAGTGTGCCAGTAAAGCATGTCATGAAACATAAATCCATCACTTCCTATTCCCTGCCTCAGTGGACTTCAAAGACAGGTCTCAAATCATGAATCCACTCAACCATACAGCCAGCTTGCATTGCAGCATGAAGAGTATAATGTGCATGTGAAGTGTGAGTCTGTCTGTGTGTGGACATGCACTCACAATGTCCCAGCCTGTTGTAGCAGTGTAAACCTCTTTCTTGGCAGCAGGAGTGTCTATATGTCCATGTTTATATAGCGATTACTTGCTCCATTTCAAATGTGATATTCCTCCTGCTTGAACATATACGTCAGAATACAATGAGTTTAGCTTTTCCATGGTATTACAAACCTTCCAGTAATGGAATAGCAACATCTAATGATCATGTTAATACTGCCACAGATTAATACTACTAAAAATACTCCAACTATTTACATTATTTTGCTCATGCAAACAGTTTATCAGTGTGTGCACCTGAGGATGAGGGAAAAGAGAGAATACTGTGAAGAAGGCACGTATCCCAATCAGCACGCAGGACTCCTGGGCCACCATGTTAGTTTGTTCTCATCAAAACCTGCTCCACACAGCTCATGAGACACGGCAATGTGTGCAGACGCAAAATGTGCGCACACAGTCAGGAACACACAAACACAACACAGCTGGCCATGCAGTGGGAGGCAAATCCTCCTCCGTTCTGTTGCTGTTCAGGGAGCCTTCAAACAGCGTCCGCACCAGGCAAAGGAATGTTGTGAGAGACCAAGGTGCCCTGCAGTATGAGACAGGTTTGTATCCCCAGCAGGAGCTCAAACCTGATAACAGGTCAGTGATGTAGATGCGTGGTAAATGGAAAGTGACAGCACTGTGACACAGATTTTGGTTTAAATTCTCATTAGTATAATTAAGATTTAGAATTTGATTTACAGCTGATATTAAAATCAGGTTTAGTTTTAGGTAAAAATTCTGCATGCAGTTTTGGAGATCACCTTTTGGGCCAAATAGAGAAGGCTTGGTCGCCTTATTGGTGGAGCACATAAAATAATCAAGCTCATATACCAGAGTATTCAGCTAACACTGGGTAGTGAGTGGCTGTGTGTTGTTTCAGTCTTAATCTGTTGTTGTTTGCACTGCTGCTTGGTTAACACTTCTAATTCTCTATCTGGCACATAATTACAGCTCCCAATAGGATCCAACATGGCTGGTGCCACTCTAGTATTCAGCCTAGGAGATTTGTGTGTCTATGTCTGTGTGTGTATGTGAGTCGTACAGAGAGCTTGCTAAAGTTCTGCAGAAGTTAATGGAGAAATTATAGTGTGTGTGTGTGGGTGTTTTAGCTGGAGTCTTCAGGGAGTAAAATAGGTGTCTGTGCTCAGGTGCAAGACAGAATTAGGATCTTGTTAAACACATGCTGGTTAGGAAGCACATATATTGCCATCACCTCCTCTCATCATTCTGGAGCAAGCAAATCCAGTCAGCAAATGACTGCACAGCATCTCTGGCTCCCTCTCTCTCTCTCTCTCTCTCTCTCTCACACACACACACACACACACGAAGCAAGAGCTCCCAAGTGATTCAGCAGTAATCCTGCTTCAGTGCTGGCCCCCGAATCATGTAGCTAATCATCACACATACACGCATAGACACACACATTAATCCTCACATACAGTACCTTGGCCTTACACCAAACCCTACATTGACCCTGATCCCAGACCAGCTTTCACTGCTCATAGGAGCTATTAATCCATAGGGAAACAGATGGATCAACACCCACCGCTGATCTATGCTCAGCTAAGGCGCCAGCAATTCCAGATAATAGATGGGCACATTTCCTGTTCAGAATCACCCTAATGACAGACAGTGTTTTCAGTTGGGACAATGACAGCAGATATTTGTCTGTTAGAAATCTATATATTTTTATATGAATATAAATCTATGAAACTTCCTCTCAGTCTGTAACTTTGGCATGAAAAGCCAAGCAGGATATGTCTAATTGAATCCATCAGATTGATTTGATGATATTGCATCTCTATCAGTGTGGAAGAACTCAGTCTCATCTGCTGATTGCCTGAGCTCTTCACATAAAAGAAGCGAGGATGTTTCATTAAGGCAGCGATCATTCAACAAGATATACTTTACGAATCAGGGCGTATTCAGATCTGTGTACAGGGTAAAAATAGCACCCGGACAGAGTTCATTAAATGGATACATCCACTATACAGACACGACCTTGTTACAAAGACCAGAGACAGATGCACTTGAAGTGAAGCTGCCTTATACAGAAGTCACATGGCATATCGCAGTCTCTCTCTGTTTCCAAATGAATGATAAGTCCTAGTCACTGGCAACAAGCGGCAGACCAATCCTGGCTAAACAAGTTTACACTCTCCCAAGCATTGTTCCAGCAGAATGAACGAGGAGCCAAATCAGGGCTTTGTTGCACAGAATCACCAGGATGTTTGTCCAACAACTTATAATGGAACTATTTTTTTTTCAAGGAAGCATTTAGTACATGGTACATCACAAATCACCAGGCCTGTCAAATGAAACTGCACTTGAAATTGCTTAATGTAAAAATCAGGTAACCCATATGGTGAGCAGGGCTGGATGGATGGACAGATGGACAGATGCTTAACATATATAAAAACAAAAAAACAGATGAGACCAGAACAGAAATAGGCATAAAAAATCAAATACAAAAAAACAAACAGCTGCACAACAATAAGTGTTACCAGTCATAGAGGTAGTGCACGTCCAACACTAATGTCATATGCAGAGAAAAAGAGCTGTCTGTGTGAGAGCATATGAGCAGTGGACAGATATAGAATGGTGCAAATGCCTGTTCAGAGCTCAGCAGGTGAGCATTTATGCACCGGTCTGTTTGTTATTGTTGCTGCTGGGAAACACAGCAAAATGCAAAAACAGAATTACTGGTTGACTGAGCACAAAATCACCTGTTTGATATTATGAAGAAAAGAAGAAGCTCTTTTAAGCAGTCTGCATCAAAACTGTCATTAAATCACATTAAGTTAGAGTGAAATAAATAAGTTAAAATGCAGAATGTGTTTTCCTATCATTCTGACCAGGATGGTCAGTAAGAATATGCTTGACTAGTCAGACACTATAAGGTTTACATCAGTAGAGAGGGCATCACTTTAAATTTGATGATCATCAGTCATCGTCTCTGCCTCCATTTTCCCGGTGACCCACTCTCGTTTTTGCCAGATCAGAATAAACAATCTGATGAGCTCTCCAACAAGAACAGATATCATACACTGCAATTACTTCTGTACTACTGTAAGTGTAACAGCTAATTTACTTATTAATAGTAATAGTATTCACACAAAGCAGAGGTGTGATTACTCTGACAACTATAATGTTAGGTTTTGTCTGCTCAGAAGTAAATGACCAATTACACATGACTCTAATCACAGTACAGATTTGGCCCAGCTCTTCAAAAAAGGGCCGCGTTTAAGAAGGTGTTAGTACAGTATGGAGCACTACCATGTATCACAGCAACAGCTCAATGCAGCACAGAGACTCTTAGAAAAGCTGTAACTCCACCTGATGCTGTCAGTCTGCCTGGCAACCTGAAAGCATACAAACTGTACTGACACAAACAGGCAGGAATAATTAATGGAGTGACTGAAGAGCTGAAGTATTTAATGGTTGTTGTACTGATGGACTGAGTGACAGACTGACAACTGTCAGTAAATACAGTAATAGCAAGCCATGTATAGCTTCCTATAATTAAAGCCATGTGTGATCTGTGTGTTGGGCTGCCAATATCATGGCTATACCAGTATGACAGCATGTTATTTGAAGATGGTTCCTGTTCATTTCTGCTTATTTAACTGAACTGCCATTAGTCTTATTCTCTAACGGCTGCACCTAATTATTCCATAGACTTTACTGATGTCATGTACATCGAAACAGCCATTCTAGGCTCAACTTCTAACAACTTATTAGAATCCTATTATTGTCCATCTTCAGGAAAAAGTAATACACAGGTACTATAAGGTTGAAGTGGCACAAGCAAGGTTTGCATCCAAGTTGAGTACTAATGACGTTTTTTATATATATATCCCATCATTCTCTATATCACGCATTCTCATCCACTGTCATTCTGTGAATATCATGTGTTAAATACACAGAAATAATCAGCTGGTGGTGTTAATCCAACAGTTGGTTGCCATGAAACCATTGGAGAGGAGGGTGCGATGAGATGACACAATCAAAAGAAACAACTGAAAACAATGGTGAGATGTGATGGACATATGGCATATTTGTTTGCTTCATGCATTCATTTCAGGACAGTTACAGTCTATTCATCGCTCCACACAGACTGCGCTTCTTGTTTCTAGCCTTTTTTTTTCATCTCTTTAGAGAAGCAGTGGTTTTAGTGGATCTATAAGACACATGTTTCATGTCCATTATGATTAATTTGCTACATCGGTTTCAACTGCGTTTGGCAAAAGCAGCAACAAAGCAGTAAAATATAAAAACTTTTTAAAAACTACCCTTTTCTGCATTTTTATGTATACATTGAAAGTATATGAAGAGATGGAGGGAAATGCAAGAGAATATCTTTAAAATGACCCCAGTTATTTCTGCAGTGAATTTAGTAAACATATATTTCCTTGGTAAACGTTCATGCCTTAAGAATAAGCTCTTGTATTAGATTTTAGAAATAAAAATTTGACTTTGCCTGATCTACAGTATTATTTTCATCTACCAGGGCACCCTGTCATCTGTTATCACTTATTTAACCAACAAATTATCTCTAGACTTAACATGTTTTTCACAGGTGACTGCTGTTCTCTGGAAGATGACTTTAAATAAGCTAACTGCCACAACACAGCCACAGTTTGACTGAAAGAGCCCCTGGATGTCATTGTTGATTGGTTGAGGCATAATCAAATCTGATAACTGCCAACGTTAACAAGAGGGAAATGTCAAACTGAATAAATAAAGAGGCAATGCAGCAGCTTTTCAGGCGAGCGCATCAGCCGGGGATCCACCACTCCATTCTATTGAAAGAACAAACAGCTGAAAAAGGAAATGGGCAAGTTGAGTGCATGTTTTTTTGGCTTCCTTCCAACTCACAAACTCATCTCGTTCTGCTGTCAGACAGGCCTGCAATGTAATGAGCACTGGTGGAGAGTGAGAAATTCTGATAATATGGGGAACAAATGTGAAGCAGAAGGAGTGTTTAAGTGTTTTTTTCACTGAACACACTGTTGAATGTGTAAAAGCCATTCATCTGCATCCTCTCGTTCCATCACACCATTGATTTCAATTTCATTTGAGAGGCGAATGGAATTCATCACACAAACCTCTAAATAAACATTAACAACCACTTTTTAGACGTCTACTTTCCAGCTCCTCTTTTCTTCATAGTGTTTCTTTTTATTTATGTCTCAAATACAAATCACACTTTGGTCGATTCCTCCCTCTGCTCCCTGTCCCACAAATGGTCTCCCATTCAAATACAGGATAAAATGGACAAAAAGGAGATATATGGTTACAAAGTAGCATTGAATTTTCTGGTGGATCCATTAATGGTACATCTGACATCACTTTGTCACTTAATACATTGTCTGTATGTTGGAAGGAGAGGGTCAGTCTGTTTTGTGGCGAACGTGAGCTCGTCATATTTATATTGCACCCAGTGAGAAGAGCTTCCTCAACCGTCACACCAGTTCTCACACATACTCTACAGACGATCTCAAACACTGTTTTCTACAGTCTATACATTTGGAACATGACCAGAACATTTGTAGTGATGTCGTAAAGATCTTTTCCATCCATCATCCATCCAATCTTGCTTATGTAGCAGCCTCAGGGACAGTTCCTCTATCCTCCAGCTCTTGGACCCCAAGGCGTTCCAGGCCAGCCGGGTGACATAGTCACTCCAGCGTGTCCTGGGTCTTTGTCCGGTGGGACATGCCGGCCGAGGGAGGCGCCCAAGATCTTTTCCGCATTGATTATATGTAGCATCAAAGTTCATCTGATCTATCATCATGAAGATGGTGGACAGTGTGAAGGTATCTGTCCATTGCACATAGGATGGCAGCTTTTTCCTGCATACTGTACTACCTCTATGACTGTTGTGTAGTTAAAACTGAAACAGTGTGTATGTCCTGAACCTTTGGACTGATTGCCTCTGGATCTCATCCCCACCTAATGCATAAACGCTGTCGGTCAATAGCTGCAAGAGGACATGAAGCTGTGTGAATTAGATGCTACAAAACCTGGAAGCTGTAAATATCTGTAGAAATGTGACTTATGAATCTGACATTTATTTGATAACTGTTCAAAGGAGGTGAAATATGTTTGCAATATAGAGATGAGGTAATGCACCTGTTTCCATTCCTTAACCGAGCATCAAAAGCCTCATCTATTACTGATGGAGCAACAACTGCATTAGATAAGAGGATTAAAATGGGCTGTTTAAATGGTAATCTACCATATAGTGAAGCTACACAGTTAGTACATACAATGCCTGCCCACACCAGCACTGTTAATGGGTGGGGTGCAGTAGTCTTGGTGGAGGGCTAGATAAGCAACAATGGCACATGGTTTTCTGCCAAACTGCCGTGGCTCTAGTCGACCAGCAGCTCTTTGTCCAGCTGTAGACCCTCAGGTTCCCTCACTCTGAACCTAAAGTTACAGAGATGGAGCTGGGACTTTTGAGACACAGAGGATTCTTACATCCCATCATTCTTCCTTCTATATCCTTGCATTTCTTTTAGTTGTGCCACTTCTACCTTCAAGCTGCTCACTGTGTATTTTAGAGTAGCCACTTCATCAGACCATATTGATAGCCCCCCCTCCAAGTCTTTGATGCTAGCCTTCACTTGGTCAATCTCTGAGTGCTGCTGTGTTGTTTATTTCAGTTTTCACTGCTTGAAGTTCACACTTGAGAAAATGGAAAACTTCTGCGCGAGTATTTGTCACTTCTGACTGTATCACAGCTGAAATGTTTGTTTTCAGTCAGAAAAGAAACCTGGATTATCCATCTCCCTGCAGTGCAGTGGAGGCAGTGCGGTCTTTGGGCCTGGGCTCTCTGGTCGGAGGGGGCATTGAGCCTTGTGTTAGAGGCTCTACTGTGTTTACATTTCTAAATTAAACTGCGATTTAAATCTCCACTTTAATACAAGTTCAGCAGGAGCTCATGTCAAAGACATCTTACTCCGCTGCAGACAGGCCACACCTCTGCGTTCCTCCCAAAGATGAACTTCTCAGCAGCTTTACTGGAAAGCCTGCAGTGAAGAGGCAGATGCAGGACCAACCAGGACACACATATTTGTCAACTTTTTTATCTTCCTCCTGCAGTGCATACCTTTTCCCAGAATACTTCAAAACTCTCAAAGCCACTGACATCATTACAACCTGCCTCAGCCTGTTTATTAACCACATCCCAAACATGAACTTCCTCAGAGCTACAACTTCACATGGAGGATTTGAGGAGGCTGCCCCAGATGCCCCCAGACTCACCAACACAGTTGAGACACAAACTCATAGCTGAGGCACAGAGGTATTTTAGAAACGTTTGTTGTTAATTCCCAGATGAGCTTTTTAATAATTAGAATTTTTTTGGTTGCTATTTAATTTCACACAGGATGTGGCAGTGGGCTCTATAATTGTAAGATTCATTTTTTTCTTACACTCTACAGCACTTCATTTCTGTCAGTGTCGACATTTTGTGGTGATGGAGAAAGGTAATATTGAGTTCAGCAGGGATGAGGATTTGTAATTTGGACAAAATCACTGTGGACAGGGGGAGAAAAGGGGGAGAATAGAGAACAAGGAAAAAAAATATTGGATTAGAAATAAGAAAATCCTTTTAAATTGCCTAAATGGAAGCTTATGTTGTATGACCAGAGGCAGTATCAGACAACAGTGTGTCACTGTGTCAGGCTCAGTCAGTACTGTCAAAATGTCAAGTGCAGGAGTCGAGATAAAAGAGGTAAAAGCCAAAACAGCATGTACCTGTCCACACCAGTCTCTCTGCCGCTGTTTTCTGCAGACTAGGAAGCACAGTGCTCAATACAGCACAGTCAAACTTGCAAACATACAAAATAAACTATGATATACTCACCACATCTGTCTTTAATGTGTTCACTACCACCAGTATCACAAAACTACTCATATCAGCATCATCAGCTCTGTCTGAGCTCATGGGTCTTTAAGTCTTTTGTCCAAAGAAAAGATAAAATGCAGCTGAATTAAACTCACTGGTCTGTCTCTGTCCCACTCTAGTGATCCCACACATCAGAGATACATTGATAAATGTATGTAGGTCCTGTGTCTTGTGGGGTATCATTGTGGTGCTTTGTTGATAAGAGGAAAGTGGGTGGATGTGGGTTAAACACGGGTCACATCTGGCCTAAAGGATCTTCTTTAAACACGTCTGTGTCGCTGCATCAAAAGTCCTTTTCTGAGACACTTCATTAAATCTTAATAAATAGCATCCACGAGGTGAATATTATGTACTTATGTACCCTCTGAGTCTTCCTGCTGATCTAGTATCACAGACCAGTTCATCCTGAACATCTGATTCATCAAGATGTAAAATGCTGAAATGGGGCTAGATCAGCAGTCCCGCTCCTCTGACACACTCAATAAATGTAGCCTTCAGGTGGAAAATCTGATAAATCCTGGCATATAAGAGTTTTAAACCCTGTAAGAAAAAGAGTCATTTAGCACAGGCTTCAGTATGAAAAGATGATTTTTCTTATATTGGGTAATAAATGTCATTAGAGCAGCATCCCTTCATTTGTTTCTAATCCACTTTAACCCGTCTAAAACTGAACAGAACATCACCTTCTCCATTTCATAATGTTACACATTTGTGGAACATGTTCCTGTCATTATCTCAGCCTTTACATTTTAAAAACCTTTCTGAATTCAAGAAGACTTAAGACTTCAGAGGAATCAGGCTGTGCTGGTTTTCCAAGCAAAGGTAATGTTATCAAAGTCTTATCTCATGAGCAGCTGCTCCCTGACGTTCTGTCTTTGGATAAATGTTCTGGAAGGATGAAGAAGAAAGACAGGGGGAGAATGATAGAAAGAGATTGAGGTCGGGCAGCAGAAATAAAGAGGGAAAGAAAAGGAAGCCAAATTATTAAAGGATGACAGGAAGAAAATTGAGGTAAGAAAACTAAAACCAGATGGCTGTCACAAAGATAAGGCTGGAGTTCAGTGTGGGCTGGTGTTTCATAACACAAGCACACACTAAGATTCAGACACTGCAGACCATTGGACACTTTATATATCACAACTAGTAACAAATACATAGTGCTAACAACTTGGTTGTGGATTAAGTCAGGCTAAATGTTTATATCATGTGAAAATATTTTTGCAGTGACATTTTATAAAAGATCACTTCAATCACAGCCTGCACATGCACTGAAGAAATACACTGGATCAGTCTTAGAGCAGTACGTCCACTGAGGCTTTGTGCTCATCAAGAGCTGCAGACCAGGCTGATCACACTAATCAGTTATTAATGACAACTATTTATATTCACTTAAATAAAAACACTTCACTGCAAACACAGAACAGTCTGCACATTCATAATCTAACATTAACATTTCCCTTTAAATAAATAACAGGAAACTGTAGAGGGTCCTTTACAGCTGTGCCTCAACAGCATCCATTACTTTGCTCCTGCAGGCGACACAAATGACTAACCCAGCTGTTTACTGCACATGAATGGCTTTTCCATGCAGAAGGGAGAGGACTGGAAAGGCAAAAAAAACAAGGAAGAAAGATGGTTGTGCGCTGGTGTCTATTAACTCCATACAGACTGGGATTTGAGCAGGGTGCAATATATGTGACATATAGCATGTGCAAATGCTGAAACTGTGAACTATGGCTTAAAGTAAAATACTTCAGTGTAGTAGCTGTGTGTGTATTTCTCTGGGTGGTGTTAATTTTATATAGCCAATTACATTACTGCTACAAAAGGAAATGTGTTTATCGATAGTGACCCAGCTGATGTCAGACACACAGAAGTAGTAGTACAGAAACATAAGAGAGAAATAGGGATCGAGTGAAAGACAGAGAGAGAGAGTGAGACTCAGACACATTCATCAGACACAGAGGTAGCATCCATGCCCAGATAACCTCCAGCCAGCTGCCACAGCTTCAGGCAGGGGCTCTCACCACCCCGTGAGCACAAGCGGCTCCTTGCTGGTTGAGAGACAGAGCTCCTTTGTAAATGTCTATTGTTTCTGACATTGACTACCATGATGCTGCGCGTCAGTGACTAATAGGTTCAGAATTCTCATTTCGATGCTCACTTCTTAGAAAAAAAGACAAACATAAAAAACATCATGGCTTCAGAACAAGACTGTCGCTCTGTATCACATGTGCATCCGACATCCGCATGGCATTCAGTGATGTTCAGAAACAGACTGACTTCCCATAAAGGTGGACAGTAGGACTGACCTATGAATCACCATTACTGCATGTAAATTCAAATAAGCACAAGAGATAACAGGATTTGACAAAAGCAAGAGTAAAGGTTAGTGGAGGACAGCTACAGTCTAACCATAGGCAGGGTGTTTAGTTGACTGAAAAAATATAAGTCTGTTACCGATTAGGAAAAAAATTCAGAAACAATAGCCCTGTGTTGCTCTCTGCTAACAAAAAATAATTTAATATACGGACTGCATACCCTGCAGCATCAGACTTATCTACTCAAAATGAATATTTCAGATGGAATACAGAACGCGTGCATGCATGTGCACAAAGGCGTTTACATGACCACACACACATTCACATGTTCTTACGCTCTGCATGACAGAATATCCATTATAGAAACATTACTGTGGCCCAGAGTAGAACTCATAGGCTCATAGCACAGTATGGCTTCCTGAGCTGATTTGTAAGGGAACAAATAAAGCCTGCCAGCAACACACACACACACACACACACACACACACACACACACACGTCTAGCAACTGAGGCCTGTCAAAATAAATACATATGTGCACCTCCAAACATACAAACACATACAGTTCACCAAGGGAGATTAGAAACACCTCTCTCTCTCACAAAGAGGTCTGTGAGATGCTGTGGGGAGGGGATATATAGGAGGGGACAGGAGGGAAGCTCCCTTACAAAGACTGACTGACACAGACACACACACACACACACACACACACTAGGAGGAAGGGAACATAGTGATGCAGCATTGGTCCTATCCCCCCTGCTTGGCGTGCCTGGAAACCATGGCAGCAGTCGCCATGCCAACGGTGGTGGCAGCTTTCTTTGGGGATCAGACTCACTGGGTGACACCTGACGAATGCACACGCACACACAGATACACACATATAAACTCATACACACAAGCAGGGACCACTGAAAGCAAACAAGGAAAAATGTGCAGGTGAGCTTTACACAGGTGGGTAAAAATACATGCTGAGATGTGCACAAGGGCACGTACGTGAGGGCACGAACAGGCAGCAGGACATACGCCATACACACACACACACACATACACACACAGTGTAATGCTTTCAGCAGGTGTACAGAAAGGCAACCTTTCTTTTATCCTGCTCCACCTGTTCTGAGTCTGTGTGCTCCACTGTGTCTATCTAATTAGAGACCTTGCCTGAGTCTGGCTGTCTGCATGGGGGCATGCACACACACACACACACACAGTCACATACGCCTTCACAAACACATCTTCATCTGTCAACACAAATCACACACCAGCTAGTCTGCACAAATGGAAAGAGCACATTCTATCAGTTTCTATTGCATGCACACGCACGGACACATGAACAGAAACACACACGCACATCCACTACCCACATATTAATAACCAGGTCTCCAATGTCAATTTCAGCTCTCAAGGACTGTGGGTGCTGAGCAAGGCAGAGGCCACACAGAGAGAGAGAGAGAGAGAGAGAGGGAGGGAGAGGAGAGAGAGAGAGAGAGAGAGAGAGAGAGAGAGAGAGAGAGAGAGAGAAAGAGAGAGAGAGGGAAGAGTAATGGGGTAATGCATTCAGGTTCTTATTCATGCTGATTCCCCCGCTGGGTGCACAGACTCATTTACCTAAACAATACATTTCAGACAGGGCAAAGAGGACACAGAGGTAGGGCTGGGTGAGTGTGTGAGCATGTTGGAGGATGAGTGATAGTCTGCTTTTGCCCTGTGTGTGCTCTAAAACATGTGGGATTTTTGTGTGGATGAGGAGACTTTACAGCATGCGATGAATGTGTGTTAGACTAAAGAATAATATAACGTCACTGGCTTAGAGGAGCATTTGTAGCTGAGCTCTGCCATGGCATTGAACACCTACTGTCTGCATCTGATAGAGAAAGAGGGCATAAAAAGACAGCTGAGGAGAGGCAGACAAGAAAAAAAAGAGGGAGCAAAAGGTTGAAAAAGAGAGAGGTCCTTGAGTGAGATGGAGGTAGAGAAACGTGCTACTTGACCTCCAGTGTGTGGTTAGTATGAAGGGAGGAGGCCGAGATCTGTCCTTTTATCTGGTCTTCCTGAAGGCTGCCTGTGTTCATTCAATCAGCTTTACATGGTGCTTAACATGAACAAACGCTTACAGTACCAACACTACCAGCAAATACAGTATATACTACACTTGTGTGTCTCCATATATACATGGACAATAAACAGCTGCATAAAATGTAGGTATTTATTATGTTTAAAAGCTAATTTAAAAGTCATTTTCTGGCTTGTAGTCTTGTCTTTTATATCTTAGTTGGTGCATTGCTACATGTCTTAATAACTGGTGGACAATGCCAATCAACATAACAGATGCAGTGGGTTGATATTGTATTAGTAAAACATGAATCCATATGTAAAAACATTGTCCCACTTGACTTCTAGTGATCAAAATCTCCACAGGAAACCTTTAACTCTCTAGAAAATCGTTGACAAACTATTTATGGATTAGGTAACCAAACCAGAATGTCTAATCCAACATATTGAATAAATGAGATCACAAAGTCAAAAATCAAAAATCCAATATGCCACAAAGCATTTGCTTTCATCATTGACAGTATTCTCTCTCAGTGCATCCAAAGACCTAGGTCATGGTCCTCTACAGGAGCTGAGAGGAAGCTGCTGCCTCAGAGTGGATGAGTTTTAGTTTCTTTGGGTGTGCCTTGTTCACAAGGGAAGGTAAAATAGAGCGTGGGATTAACAGGCTGATTGGTGCAGAGTCAGCAGTAATGTGAACATTGTACCAGTTTAGTGAAGAGATTTACCAGACAATCTAAGCTCCAACCCTCACCTATGGTCATGAGAGATGGGTAGAGACTGAGGCAAAGAGACTGCATGGGTTTCATGAGTGAGTTGGCTGGGCTCACCCTCTGTGAGGAGGTAAGAAGCTTGGACATCTGCTGCAACTG
Source organism: Caranx ignobilis (assembly GCA_021432705.1). NCBI lineage: Eukaryota > Metazoa > Chordata > Actinopteri > Carangiformes > Carangidae > Caranx > Caranx ignobilis. The sequence continues at coordinate 13,515,048 of MU269989.1, forward strand.
TGACCTGACTATAGACAAGCAGTGGGGGATGGATGGATGGATGGATGGATGGATGATGATGGATGGATGGATGGATGATGGATGGATGGATGGATGGATGGATGGATGGATGGATATATTCTCTGGCCCAGTACTCCTTGAGATATTAAAGGGGGAGCTATCAAATTATACAGTGTAATCTATGACAAGGAACACATTGACATGGGGGGCACATCCTGACGGCAAAGAATACCGTCTTTCAAACAGGGCAGAGCTCTGTGGGAAACAGTAGGAGAGAGACAGTGTGGAGCTGTGCGCCACAGATGTGCACAAAAAAACAAGCACGTCACACCGAATGCACGCTGCTACGTCATCGTGTTGGGTTGTGAGCGTGCATGATGCACATCTACATTGAAAGTAATGGGATTGTGCACACAAAAGATGCTGCATCTGAACGGCCCCCCATGCATGCACACAACCAAGGCGGTAGCAAAAATCACCCAGGCAGCTGGTCTTTGACTTAGATACGTCAGTATTCCTGTGCAAGAAAAGATTTACAGGGAGATTTTCAGAGTCCTCACGTTTCTCTTTATAAACACCTCCTCCTGATTGTGTCTGTTGCCCTGTCAGACATTGTTGGAGCTATTGCATCATGCTCCTATAATTCTCACTTAAGTTTGATAAATAACCGCTGTTGGCTATAATTACCAGTGGACATTATGGTAGGGAAAGAAATCTGTTCCACATTGTGCTGAAGCCAATTTTTTCTTTAACACTTGAGCAAAGTGTGTACAACATTCTGCTTACACACTGTATGTCCTGAATGTGTACACATGCTGAACATATGCTCTGACCTCTGAGGTGTACGCCTGAAAGCATCATCATTAACCCATGCT
>MU269989.1:13518422-13658422 GCA_021432705.1 Caranx ignobilis
CTTTTCAGATATTTTTCACCCCCCATTCATTTCTCAGAAGGATTCATTTAGAAACGTTTCATTTGTTTCTTTGTAACTTTTGCTCATTCTCTCTTTCCTGTGCTTTTAGCTCCACACTCCCTCTGCCTCTTTCACCCTTCACGTGTTACTCTGTCATGTTTACTGTGGGCCAGTGGCTGACTGTAGCCTTCCCCCCTCTGCCCAATCAGTGGCACTGGCTTGGGCTGCTAATTGAATTGGGCTGGAGGTCTAATTCTAATGTGCAGCAGATGGCCAGGGCATTCCTGCATTCGAGCAGCCGCGGGCCGCCACTCTGCTCCACACTGCTCTGCTCATGGTAATGTAAACCACCACAGAGAGAGAAAAGGAGGGGCGGCATGGAGAGACCCTTAACTCATTCACCTTGAGGTTCCACAAAAATGTACCAACTGTTTTTTACTCAGTTGCATTGACATAGTTGACTGTAATTGAGCCACAGTGCAGTTAAAAAGCAGTATACTCTTATATACCCTGCACTATAGCCTCATAAAATAAGTATACATAGGGAGAACTGTACAACTGTCACTGTGTGTCACATAAACAGGCAAAAAAAAAAAGCAAAAAGCAAAAAAAAAACAAAAAACAACCTACCCTCAGCCCTCGCTCTCTTTGTTATGCATCAGTGGAGTGAACCATCACTGGATGGCAGTGTTGAGCTACACTCAGTGTTGGGATCTGGTGATGCTGGTGGACAAGGTTCCACTGAAGATATAATAAAGACACAAATCAATGGCCATAATTTGGAGAGAGATTCAGCCTGGGTTAGAGTTATAATTTCCCAGTTTCTGCAGCTACATTGGAGAGTAAACACTGTAAGTACTAAATCACAACAGAGTGGGAAGGAAGGAGGAACAGAGGGAGGTAGATGGATAGACAGATAGGGGGAAGAAATAGAGCGTTATACCAAAGAGGTTGAGAAGTGAAGAAAGAGAGAAGGGGATAAAATTGGAGCTGCTAATGTAATAACAGCACAACACAAAGATGGGGAACATTGCTCCTCTCAATGGCTACTATCACGAGCTATCCAGTGCTCAAGGAAGGAGGTATCAGGGAGCGTGTGTGTGACGGTGTGTGTTTACGTGCACGAGCAAACACAGCACACTTTATGCTTGTGCGGGGCTGCGCTTACTGTTTTGAGATGACTCCCCAGAGTGCAGCCTGAGTGCTGTGAGGAAGATTATGAGTAAGATAGAAAGCACACATGAATTTGGGCTTTGTTGTGCAGCAAGATAATAAAAGATGGAACTCTTTGTCAGAGCGGGTAAGTGTATGTTTTGGGAATAAATGACTGACAACACAAAACAGCCATTTGGGCTGTGGGCGTGACAGTAGCTCTTTGTACAAAGATCTTAGATTTGTAAGCAAGTGTGTTTATACATTTTTGCCCAAATGTATGAGCACAAGTAGTTATTTAGATGCATCTCTATGGATGTTCTGTGTGTTTGCGCGCTGGTCTGAGAGAAGTCAAGAGATAAATAGCTGAGACTGTGGGTGGTAATTGCAGGTGATTTGGTTTGTGCACAGTGTATGCTGCCTTTCTCTTATTATACACAAGCTGAGGCAATGCAATTTCAATGCAGCTAATTACAGACAGCCAAGGTTTGAAGCCTAAAACCAGTACACAAATAATTGGAACAGCGACTCACTGCAGCATATTCTCTGGATGTGGGAGCTGTACACGTCTGCTACATTCTGTTTTTAACGTCTTCCCCATCTCCACCCACGGACGCAGCATGTACAGTACGCCACTGGTGTACAACCCTGGGACCCATACCTTTTCAATAAAACCTGTGGTCACATCAGATTTGCTCTCTCTCGCCTGCGCCACTGTTCTGGCTGCTTTTCTGTTAGAACGACAGTCAACAAACAAAGGACCAGCTTCTCTTACGTTATCATTGGCCATGGTTTTACCATAAGATAGCTTAGTCTTCTTAATGCGTGGATAAGCTCATCAAACTGGTTAACTATCACTGCAAGCCACGCATTTCTAAAAGAGATCAGAAGTGACTGACTTCCTTCTGTTTCTGAATCTCATTGATTATGTGGAGTTCCATCATGAGTCCAAACACATTGGACATGAACCCAGACACATGGCCTGACACAGCCAGAGAGCCAGGAGAAATTATACCTGCAAATTTCCATCAACCAATTAAAGAACTGTGTGCCACTGGATTTTAACAATTGTATTTCAAAGTTGAATTCTTGATTTTTAACTTGTTCTGGTCTAGTCATCAATCAACTAGAGTTATTGGCTCTTTAATAGTTGTTGCTTCTCTGCCTTTCTCCACTAACATGACACCCTGGGATCTCTAGGACAGGGAGAATTTCTTTGTGGCCTAATTGGAAAGTCTCACAATTCATACTCATATTCATTCATGATCATGTGCCCAGTGTCTCTGCCTCTCAGGGCTCATACATGCTTGCACAAACATGTGCAATATAGCACTGTTATAAATCAAACATTAATAATGTAACCAATATATACACTACACGGAGTATTAAATATTTCAGACTAGATTTGAATAACCTGGTTGCACCTGCAGCAACATGTTGATGTATTGACACCTACACTGCTTTTGAAACAGGCGTGTTCTCCCTTCAACTCAAAACCTTTTTTTAACCCTGGGACTGTTGCGGTCTGACTCAAACATTTTGCCACTTTGATTGTTGTACAAGTCACTAATGTTTTTCCAAGTGCATATTTTCAAAATGAAAAAGACCCAGACTGTGTGCGCTGTGTCGTCACCTTAACCTAAGACTCTGAATAAACACAGCAGGGTAGTACGTAAGATGAGATGCTAATGACATGCTCAGGAATGATAATGTCAGTTGGTCCAAACTTAGAGCTCAGGCTCTGCTGCCCACATATTTACATTTGAGTGAGAGGCAAGTACTCATTTTGATGGAGGAAAAAAACAACCCACCAACAAGATGTAAATTACAAAAACATTTTAAAAATCTTGACTATTGTGTACCAGACAGGGCAGTTTTTCATCCAGATGGTTAGAAGAATCTAAGGATTTTGGAAATGCCTTCAGCGCAGCAGTAAATGTTGTTAAATGATCTTTTGGGTATTTCAAACAAAGCTGGATATCTAGAAGTGGATGCTTAGCTCTGTGACTGGAATGTGAATTTACGAGAAGCACAAACTGTGACTATCCCAGACCACCTTAATGACTATCGGATGGATTGCTGTGAAATTTGGCACAGATATTAATATTTCCCAAAGGCTGAATTACACCAACTCTTGTGATCCTGGTAATTTTCATCTGACTAACATCATGTTGAAGTTAAAGGGCCTGTGTGTTGGATTTAGTGGCATCTAGTGGTGAGTAGACATGTCGATGTGAGGAGCTCATTCTAAGCTAATGAAAACATAATTCTTAGCTCCTGGTGATTAAATGCAAATGAAAAGATTATTCTGTTGATCTGCCAATAGATCCCCCTAAATCCTACACACTGGCTCTTTAAATACTGTACCTGCACAACTCATAACATTCTCATAAACTACAGCTGTACTGGAGATGGTTAGAAAGGGGAAAGCGCACAACTGTATCATGTGGGTGCTGTCACCTCCCCGCCCCATCAGGACACCAGGTCTGTTCACTCCAATGGGAGAAGTGAATGTCATCACAGATTAAGACCGATTCTTAAACCCACAGTCAAGTAGACAAATATTGGACCCATTTTTCACAAGTCACAGATCTTGCAAACATTCTGACACTAAAATGGCATTTCCAGAACAACACATCAGAAGAAAATTAACTTTGTTCAAGAGCTGTCTCGATCTCAGCAGCAACCCAGATCTCCTCTGTTTCTGATCTAGTTTCTCCACTGTCGCCCTCCAACCACATGAACAGAAGTTCACAGGGACTTGCAAATGAAAACATGAATTTAAAACAACACTTGTATGCCTTACTGTATTTGGAGGAAAAATGAGTATTATTACACTGGTATAATCTTGTACTGGGCTGATCAGATATTAGATTAGCAAATAAGCAGCTGCTAAATCAGGCACGCAGTCATACTTTGTATTTAGTGCTGTAGTCTGTCGGGGTTAGGGGGTTAAGGTTAATTTGTTTTGGCTGTACTTGGTGTTTTGTGCTAAAAAAAAAAAAAAAAGCAAAAGGTTTTTAGCACATAACCATAATGTGGTATAATAGAACACTGACGCCAGTATGTTGTTCAGAGCACAATGCTGAATGCTCAGCAGCAAACTGTCACAACTGATAGGCTGTCTGCCATTTTGGTTGGATGAACAATATATTTCTCAACATAATGATTAATGTTGATGCATTAATACACTGCAGTATGTACTGTAATAGGACTGACTCCTGCCTAGGTTGCTGTTAGTGTATGCTTTGGTCTTCAGTTGCTCCTGACAGGTCTCTAATTGATGAATTATAACATATTGTGTAGTGAGGAATCACCTGCATTATGTTGGGTCTGTTATTGCAAGCACCACAACATATTATGAGAGCAATAAACACACTCTATGAGGACTATAGGCCTAAGCACTAAAATGAGCAGTGATGTCTCTATCCCCCAGTAATCACCACCAGTTACCTCAGACACACACACAGCTATATCTTCAGTGTGTGTGTCTGTCGGCATGCAGCGATAATGTCTCAGTGTGTGTCTTACTCATATTGTCCATAGTATCATCATTAATCATTTCTCCTCCGCCCAGACATAGCCATCAGTTATTGAGAGGTGCAATAATTTGGAATTGATTTAGTCCCCCCACATGGAGCCTGGCTCCGAATATAAAATGATCCTTTGGCACGACAGAAGAATGAAAGCTAATGATAAAGGGCTGTCAGCATCTGAAGCCGTACAGTTCAGCAAATAGCTCTGAGAGGTGGTTCTCACCATTTCCCTTTTTGTCTACTTCTGTCCTTTTCCATTTTGTCGACAGAGCCAGGGGGAAGAATGTAGGGAAATTGTTCCTGTGTGTGTTTACTTGTTTGTGAGTCAGTTTGGGAGAGGAGGAAGGGGAGGAGAAACGAGAGACCTGACGGACGGAATCTCTCCCATCCTACGCAAAGACCCCTCATGTTAACAAGGACACAGATTTAGGAGGAAGAGCGTGAGAGAGGCAGTCAAAGAAACCTTGAGAGATTGTTAGAAAGAGACAATAAGAGAGAGAGAGAGAGAGAGAGAGAGAGAGAGAGAGAGAGAGAGGGAGCTCCAAGCTGGAGAGCAGACTTCCAGGCCTTCAGAAATAGGATAAAGAGCTGAGAGATCCTCTTAAAGCTCTGTTCTCTCTTTTTTTAATTACCCTTTCTCTTTACGACTTCAGAAATTGATTTAGCTCCATATCAGTGGGAAATAATAATAAACAAAGAGAAATCAATAAAACATTTAGTGTGTTACAGCAAGCAAACAGCTGATTAAGTGTATTACAATAAGGACTCTGTCATATTTAAATTTTGCGTGGTATTTGTTTACACTGAAGTAATCATGTCTGCCTGCCAAAAATAGCTAAATGAGCAGTGTGATAGCTGCAGTGGAGCCTTTCAGAAGCTATTGATGCCTGTCAATTCTGGAATACTGTTATCAATTCCAATTATTTTGTTATCGCTTCCAAATGTGAACTCATTCTTGATATCGAACCCTTTCCTCTCAACCTCGCTCTCCTCTCATCCACTGCTGCCTAATCTCTGCCACCCTCACCCTGCTCTCTGTTCTTCAAATACTTAAACAAAGCACGAGTGTGGTAAAGCCCGGTCTCGCTCTTCAACATTTCCATGCAAACCAAGTATTTTTAGATTGTTGTGGAACCAAAACCTCAGCATCTATTTGGATTTTGGCTGGATGGTGCCGTTTATGTAAACTCCACTTCTCCTGTCTTAACTGTGAGCAGACTCAAACTAGGATAAAAGAAGATTCTGGGATGGTAAGTGCCATATTGACAGAGTAGTAGTAGCCTCGTACCTGCCTGTTGAGACCTTTATTTACCTCAAGAGGAGATGCATGGGCTATTATTACAGACAGGGCTTTGCTCCTAATTCCTGTAAATCTCATCATGTTTATTTTAGAAGCTTCCCTGATGTCGGTTCTGCTCCCAGTTGCCATGTTAATGTATTGTTGCTGTTGATGCAAATTCAATACTTCCTCCATCTGTTTCAAATTACAGTCCTTTCAGCTGTTCAGGGTACATTATCATTTCTATTCACCTGAAGGCTTTTATTGTGAAACATCTGCAGGAAATGTTGAGTCAGATTTACAGCAGCTTGCGTGAGAATGCATGACTGAATGAAAGTTCATCTGAGACAACTCAGAGCTACACACTGACATGGCTGGACTTACACTTCCATTTAACTACAAACTTTGAGCAATGATGGTACAGGAGCTGATGGTGCAGTAGCTGATGGTGCAGTAGCTGATGGTACAGGAGCTGATGGTACAGGAGCCGATGGTACAGTAGCCGATGGTACAGGAGCCGATGGTACAGGAGCCGATGGTACAGGAGCTGTTTATTATTTTTCACACTCTCTTCATCTCTTACGTAGCTTTATTGACTAGCTCTTCCTTTATGCTCATTTCATTCTCATCAGCAGCTTTTGTGTGTGTGCATGTGTGTGTGTGGCAGCGGTCTGGCGGAGGCTGGAAAGCAGGTGGGCGAGAGGAGTTGAAGTGACACCTGGTAACAGGCTGACAGCCCCAAGGAGAGATGTGGCACTTTCATCCCTGACAAGTCTCAACCTCCTCTCCTCACCATCATGAACTTTGAGACAAAGACACACACACACACACACACACAGCCTGCCAAACAAACACACACAATGCACTGTGATGCTCACACACATATTCAACAAAATAATAGCATGCATGTACAGCTCACGCAGAAGCAGGAGACAGAACACAGCACAGTTTCCATGAAGGAAACAGACAACACCACTTGCCGAGGATTTTCTATTCCCCAGGATTTATCATTATACCTGAGCCTCTGATTGGGCAGGTGTCTTGTAATCCCCATGTTTCTCTCCACTCACTATTTTCATAACAATAATTTCACTGCAGTGGTTGTGTGTGGTGGTTCAGCTGATTGCTACTATTGTGAGTACAAGGCTGGAGTTTTCATTTTGTATAGTTCCCTATTCTTCCTCTGCTGTTGCACACTCACCCACAAAATGAATCAAAATGTATTGTGATTAGCTCACAGCTGTCTGCATGTATAAGCAACACTTCCTACGACTTAACCTCTCCCACAAGATCAAAAAAATCCACTGTGTATTTCTTTAGTATACTTACATTAAGATTAACATTCAAAAGATAGGTAGGTGTACAGACCAACAGAAGCAGCCCTGCTCCAGGCTTGTTCTGAGAGGGGTCAGGAAGAGAAAGCTGAATGTAAATATAGTGAAACAAAACCTTGAGCCCAGCTTGGTTAGACAACCCATTCCAGCTGCCCTCGATTCAACTCTTCTTGGATAACCATGACCTGGATAAGTGAGAATCTTCAGAGGCTGCCAAGAATCTTTTTGGACTTGTCTCTAAACTGCCTGCAGGAGCAAAAAGTTCACTGAGCATGAATTCTGTGCAAAATCTGGGTATATACAGTATAAAATTCTTTACATTCAATCAAACTATTGCCATCAGAGCCTGTCTCAGGTGACACAGATGCCCTGTTGCTGACAAGTGGTGCAGTCGGCCTTTGTACAGCCCACAGATTTTAAAGGTCCCTGCTTATCTCAATTCTTAAAAGCTCAAGCTTTTCACTCTAATCCCCTCTTTGCACTTTCCCTTGTGCTCTCTTTCACTTCATCCCCAGTACCTTGGAGCAGCTGAGCTACGTTAATACGACAGTGGCACCGACATAAACACTCCAATAACCAATACATATCTAGATGGACTAGCACCCCAAGGTGCTACACTCCATCAGCCTGAAAAATGGACGCTCCTGCTGTTTTCTCCTGCTCAGGTATTGCTGTTGTTTTTTGCTCCGTGTTGCTCTTATTGGATTCATTTTCTGTATGGATGCTGTGCATAACCGAATGCGATGGTGCAAAACCTGCAGCTTCTACACAGACACACACAACTCAGAGCACTCAGCACCAATTACCCACGACCCAGTCAGCCAGGGGAACACATGAAAGTTATGGTTCAATTAGGAAAGAGGGTAAAAATAATCTAATCCATAAATTAGCTAAAGTCAATTAGGACAACTCACCAATTAAGGACAAATCTGTTACTTGAGGGCACAGCTATAATGAGGTTGCGGGAGGAGCCACGCTGAGACTGTGTCCTTGCTTGTTTGTGTCGCGCTCAACAAACACAGAGCTTTGACCATGTTTTTGATATGGAATTAGACAGCAAATTGAATTTTGTGGGGACCAAGCTCATGTCTGGCCACATGAGGATGCAGGAGACAGAGAGCGAGAGGAAGAGACAGAAAAAGGAGGGAGTGAGAATGAGAGAATGTGTGTTTGTGGGACTATTTATAGAAGCTGTGTCAGTCTGAATACAGTGGATGTAGGAGCCTGTGTGTTTTGTGGTGCAGAGTGACTGATTTTCATCTAGCAAAACCCCACTGTTTCTTCTTTTTCTGGAAGGGCAGGAGTATTTATAGATGACTCATTTTCATTTGAGAAGAAATAACTTGAAAGAGATGATTACCCTAAACAGCATTAAAAATCAGCACACTGACAAATACTTTCAATTAATTCCTGAGAGAGGAGCTTAAAACAAAACCAATCACCTGATTCTCCACACAGTTTTATAGCCACTGACCTCTATCGTGAAACTGAAGCTTTAAAGCTTATTGACCTTTGATGCCCGTGACCCTCCGGCCAGCGATGCCTTCCAGACACCTCACTTAAAAGCCAAAGTACAACATGAACAGACAGACAACATCTCTGGTGCAAACTTTCACCACAGAGAAAAGGTAGAGGGAGCAACTGAGCTTCTTCTTTCCTCTCCAGCAGTAACACTTTGTGATGATGTGAAGCAGCACTGGAGACAGTGTGCCATTGATCTTAGCAGCTATTGAGTGCTGCATTTTGCACACATTAGAGACCAAGAACCTTTCAGAAACAGGTCCGATGATGACAGCGTGTAGCAGTGTCTCTTTTATGAGTTCTCTCCTCTCTTTCTCCATTCTCTCTACACCACTTGACTTGCTGGTGAACTGTGGTGAAATCTGAGGGAGGGGGTCGGGGTTACTGGGAGGTCTGACTCAGACACCTTTGACACCTTCCTAGGACAAGGTTATTCATACATTAAATCTGCACTTGAGTAACCTTTGTGAGTACTCGACTGCATGACAGGGAAGTAGAAAGGGTCAAAGGGCAGCAGTGATGTTGACATAGGGTGACAAGCAGACAGGGCTGCTCAACGAGCTGACTCTGCTGCCCCAGGCCAGCAGGCCTGGAAGCACAGAGGGAGGGAGCCGAGGAGCTAGCCAAGCCATTCTCCCCGGTCTCTCCTCTAGTCTGGAGGAAATTAAGCCTTGTCTCCATTTCCCCCACCACTTGCTGCCTGAGTTCTAAACCTCCTCCACACGGGTCTTTGGAGATGTTAGGGAATAAGCTGATGAGCTGCCGCCAGAGGCTATGGAGGGCTAGGAGGCTACAGCCGCCATAGCCACTTAACCCTTTCTGTTCTCCCGCCAGCAGGGCTAAAAGCCCTTACCTGGGGTGATTACCACATGGACCTCAGCACCTGGCAGCCATTCATCATTCCCAGCAGCACTGCAGCCTTTGATACCCTGATATGGCTCTAAGGGTGCATGCACGAGCTACAGGACTCACATACACATATATGCAAACAAAATTCAGGGGTGTGGGGTAGAAACAGTTTGAAAGGATATCCATTTTGCCCTTTGACCCCTGGAACCATAACAAGAGTCTCATGTGGCTGACCCAGGAGAACGGCACTGTACTGACAGATGGCAAGGTCAAATGAATAACTTAGCCATGGAGAATTCAAACACTAATACTGGTGACCTTTTATAGAGGGTGAGGAGAGGGATGAAGACAAATGGAGGGAAGATGAAGGGAGAAAATGTATGAGAGGAAAGGTGAGTAAATCTGTCAGACAGTGGGAAAACACGAGTTTCAAATGATTACAGGCAAACACCTAAAAATAGGCAAAGAAAGGCAGTCTCACAGACTGCATCTCCTCTTACATGCATTAGAGCAGCTTTCTGGGTGCCTCTTTTCAAATGTGAGTGTCAGACTTAATGGAAAGAGGACAAAGAAGACAAAGCCAACTGAGTGTCAGTGTGAAGAAAGAGTCTGGACCTGTTGTGTGGAGAGCTCCTTCCTGGCAGCTCCAGAGATCCCATAGATGCTGTCAGCACACTGGTCCAGGTCCAGAGGTATCTGCTCCAGCGTGGATCCAGCACTGGTCTGGTCAGGGGAGCACTAAAACATGAGATAATGTATAAAACAAACCAAAACGTTAACACAATTTAAGAGGTGCTGAGCCATTTCATTGGGATGATCATTTCACACACATGAGTGGTAATATGCTAACACTGTTTAGCACTAATGGGTAGAGCATTTCAGTAGAGTATGGTCTCATTTCTAAATTCAAGCTTTTAACGTCTGGTCATTACACATTCGAGTGATTCTGGCTGTATTGGTCTCTGGATCTCCTAAACCTTTCTTTGTTTCTATATCTGTCCAGCTCACACTCGATTACCAGCTGTCAGTTCATCTGTAGAGAACCACAGGTATAACACGTTATTAATGCTGCTGCTTTATTTACTAGATGATATTAGTAACTCCCAACTGACGGCATCCAATAAACATCTAACAAAAACACTGACAGGCTCTGAATACAGAACAGTTTCTTCTGTATGCAAATGTCAAATCATCATCAACATTTTAACACAAGACAAATAACTTGTAAATACTCTGAATAACCTGGAAGTGACATTGTGTAAATTGCATACATAAAAACTAAAAGAGCTGATGAAAGATGTGTGTGAAAGCTTGCAGGAAAGGTGTGATGTTTAAAGCACTTTGACCTGCATGTCGTTCATTAGACACAGCTCAACTATCAACACACATTATTTGCGGATTTCACGGGTTTGTTAACATCTAAATAAAGAAGAGTAATAGACAGGTGACAGACTGCTTGGCGGGTTGGATCTTAAATGTAAATGTAGCAGCAGACACTTATAATGAAGTGCAAGCAGCAGCACTGTGAATGCACACAATTATTAGCAATGTGTAACATGTGGGACTCATAAGTGGTACATGTGGCTCTAGTTTGGACAGCGGCATCCCAGGATTCATCTGTGTCAGCAGTGTGGCGAGAACAGGTCAAATATGGGTGAACACAGGTTTGTTGTGTTGAGACAGACACAGGGTTGTGGTTTCAGTGACCACAGCATGACACTTAGGAAACAGCAATGCACTAATGCAAGTGCATGTTTATGGATCACAAACTGCCTACAAAAGCCTGTATACTAAACTGGGCCATTTGTGGACAGGTTACATGAATAGAGAGATATTTGGGCATGGCAGATGTATCAGTGTTCTGTGAGCTCTGGAAGGAAGCAGCATTAGCACACTGACTGACATAACTGACAGCTGGCACTGAGAGGAGAGGGATGGAGGGTGAAATAGAGGGGGAGGAGACAGAGCAGAATCTGTGCCAACTATCACCCTCTGGCTCTTCTCCACCGTTTTAATCACAGTAACAGTGCTCTCTCTCGGCAACCCTTGGAGACCCAGGTACCTTAGCCACAGTTGACATTAACCACAAGGCGAATACACCCATGCTTAATACAGACAAGACTCCTTGCCATCTTCTATCTCTTCCATTACCCTCCTAACAACAAGGGGACACACTGAGCAAAGGGATATATATTTTCTAGCTCTCTTTTTTGCAGTCTCATTTTTCTGCTCTTGTGGTATAGCTTAAGATCTATTCCTCTGTTTATTTTCATCTATTCCCTGAGTGCAGTGAGCTGAGGGAGCCTCTTTCAGAAAGTTACATCACTGAAGATAAGACCCATTGCCTGTGACTGCTCATATTGGCTTGCATCTGGCTTCTAGTCAAAACAAGTCATGCTGAGCACAGGGATGTGCGCCATGAGTCGATGAAACAATAAATCCATGCTGCCCTTACTAGTCGGCACTTTTAGTCGGTTAAACTAATTATTATGACTTTAATAATGTAACACAGCCTTGGCAGACAGCGAGCCTGGATAATGTCTGGATGTTGTAAGCAAGCAAAGTGGGACAAGATGGCACCTCATAAAAATCATCCCAGTTTGACAGTATTTAAAATAAGATGGTATGTAGGCTGTTAGAATAAACTGGCATCGAACCACTCAACTGGAGGAAAAAATAACCACAGTTAGCACAGTCTTGTGGATGTTGATCTGCAAGGCAAGAGGGCTGTTGCTGCTAGCAGTGCTAATGTTAGCCACCCTCAGTACCCTCAATACCTACTACGCCCAAATCAATATAGCATTTGTTGTGCTTCCAATAAAATATTTTTCTGTTTTCTCACATGTGGACAGGTTCATTAGTCTATTTAAATGTCTCATTAACAGGGACCCTCCCTGTCTCAGTGTGGCCCAGACATACTGGGTGAGTCAGGACAGATATGCTGCTACTTTGAAAAGTGGGGACTTTTTCTCTGGAGTGAAAGTGTATGCTGTGCAGCCACTTTCCCAGAGTGAGGACAGGGCAGCACAGAGGTCTGGCTGGTCCTCTGGGAACAGAGCTCCAGACACTGATGAGGGGGAACAAGACTGAGAGGAAGACCTTGGATAGACATCAGCAGGGCAAACTTCAGGAAGATCAGACTGAACTAACCACAGTAATAAGATTATTCTATAGAACTTGGTCTCCTGCCAGGTCATTATTATCCCTTAACACCATCACCAGCAGATATGGTGCAGCTCAATGCAGCAGAATCAAACCCAGCATAAGGACATAAAGGGAGGAGATCTGTACAGAATGTACTGTAAGAGGAGACTGTCCTCTGCAGTTTTAAAAGAACCCCATCAATCAGTCTTGTTCATGAAGAACTTTACTGCTCCCACTCCTCATCCTGCAATCAGACTAACACCAGGTCCTCACTACTGTGTAACATTTGTATGAGAACCGCTGCTCTGTGTGCTGAGGTGGAGGTGGGGTTGTCTGTGCATTTTGTAATATTAGCACCAAATTTTGTGCATCCTGAGGGAAGGCCATAAAATGTTTTAGCTGTCACTGTAAAATGCATTTTAGGCAGAGTCTGTGGGTCTAAAGCTAAAAATACTTCTAATGATGTCCCCTAAGAGTCTGCAAACTTTGTATCCATTAGAAACACAAAGTGGAATTCTTCGTTCTTTCTACAGAGACCATGATCAAAGTACAAGTGTAAGATTTCACTGCACTGAGCAAATTAATTCTTTTGCCATTTAGGTTTTATTTGCATAAAACAAAACCTAACTCGACCCAGGTAATATATTACAGCTAAACTGTGACTGACACACTGTAATAAACTGTGTGCTCTCCATCCCCAGCGCAGCAGAGCGACCGACCGCCCAGACATTCCAGTTGGTATTCTACTGCATACACACTCACCAACACATCCTCACAAAATCTCAATAAAATCCTTTTTTGCAGTACACTTAGGGCTCTTACAAGGCCAGCATTCACAAAACAAACGTATTTCCTTCATGACCCATGGCTAATACATTTATGTGGCCTTTGTTAAGCAACAGATTCACTGCTATGCTACACTGCACAATAAAAAGAAGCTCAGCGAGCAAGTGAGCAGATCAACACAGAAGTATGATGGAATAAAACTCAAACAAACACCTGTGTCCTCTGTTTGTATTGCCCATAACATAAGAGCATGAGGAGGGGTTGACAAAGCTGCAAGGTAAAATGAGTGGAGTGTACACGAGGCTCACAGGACAAAGCAAACCATACCATGTTGTTTTACTTAACTTTACTTTACTTAATCTTAATCATCATTTAATGACACTACTCAGTACTCCACACCACTCACTTTTTAGAAGTTGCCTTATCTAAAGCAGCCACTCCTCCACACTTCATGAAGGTGAGGTGGTTGTGCATCATCTGAAAAGAAAGCCAATATTTGATTGTGATGAGAATTCTACACACTGGTAAAAAATCTGAAAGTCATTTTCATGGCAGTAGTTGTGTGTTGGGGCACATAGAGCTGAAGAGAAACTAACGTGACAAGCAGGATGAGGAGAAAGAGGGAAAAAAACAATTGGGCTGTCAGCGCACAGTGGGTGACATCTGTTCAGTCACACTAATTGTACCTGGAGTCTGAGCTTAAACTGTGAAAACTGAAGCCAAGGAGAGACTGAAAAACA
Organism: Caranx ignobilis; assembly: GCA_021432705.1. Taxonomy (NCBI): domain Eukaryota; kingdom Metazoa; phylum Chordata; class Actinopteri; order Carangiformes; family Carangidae; genus Caranx; species Caranx ignobilis. The sequence goes on from MU269989.1 coordinate 13,532,764, forward strand.
AAGCACAAGAAAGAAGGAATGAAAAATCGGTGTGATTCACACCTGTTGGTCACACAGTCTCCTTCAGAAGAGTAACTGCTACAGTAGGTGTGAGCAAGGTCAGAGCAGACTAGGACAACAACTCACTACTGTACTGTAGGACGATGAGCTTGGTAGTGAGGAAGAGGAAGAAGATTCAGCTACAGAGCCTCAGGCTCAGTGTCTGCTTTACAGCTGCTCAGCATATTGTCAAACGTAACATGCACTAGCAACACATGTAAGCTGGTGCATACACATGCAAACACATCAACAAACACGGATTTGGTGCAGAAATAACTAATACAGTCAGATGCACCGCACCAGTCTGCAAGAATAACATCTACTCCTGCATGTGTCATGGAAACTTCCAAATTCAAACACAAATTAACACAGAGAAGAGAGAGATTGCAAAAGCAACTAACATCATAGCTCGTCTTAATGAAGTCACACCCCTACTTCATGCACAACACACACACACACACACTATCCAAGTGACACATTACATGTGCTTGTGACATTAAACTGAGCCACTAATTTAAAACCTCTGTGACAACGTGCTCACCAAGAGTTGCAGCGTAATTAGACAGTAGAGGAGCTGGAACAATGTGAGTGGAGATGGTTATCTATGTGATGTTTAGTCTTAATGCCGTCTCTGTGAGAGAGTGCGCAAGGGGGGTGGGAGGTGGAGGGGTAGTGGCACGAGAAAAGAAATGAAGGGGAGAGGGATGAAATTAAACATGGAGAAGTGTGGTGAAGCGAAATTTGAGGGTGCAGCAGGAACGGTGGAGGGATGGGGAGATTAAAGGAGAAGAGGTAGGGTGAAAATATGAGAGGAGATGTGGGAAAGGTTAAAAAAAAGAGTGAAAAAGGGAGAGGAGAGGGACAGTAGGAGCTGGCCTGGGGCCCTGGCATCGTCTTTGGCCCTCCACTCAGGCTGGAGCCCCACACACCAAGGGCTCCCACGGCCCTGCTTACTTGTGCCACAGCTTTGATTTATGAGATATTTGATCTTCACAGCTTTGCCTCTCCTCCGATCTACTCAAAGTCTGGACCCACAGTCACTGCATACACACTGCTTAGTGGCAATGTCCCAGCTCTCAGGCCCAGTGAGACACGTACACACACCCACACATACACACACACATCTGCAGGTCATATCTGCTTTCACTTAGACCCTTTACTGCACTTTGCTGTTCTTGCAGTTATTGGAACCTGGCCTGTGCTGAAGTGAGTGCAGTCCTAATGAGTAAGCAATAACATGAAGTAACCATTAGAAATGTTAATGTAATTCATATATGATTAGCTGTGTAATCTTAATTGAAGACACTGTGTATCTGTGTGTATGGAGGTTGGGGAGGGGATGAGGGGCCTGGTGGAAAGACTGAAAGAGTGGCAGAGAATCAAAGAAAGAGGAGAGGGTCAGGGAGAAAGAGATGAATATAGGAAAATAAAAAAAGACATAGCTAATGATAAGAGGGAATGAGGGGGGTGAACATTTTGTGAGACTGTATTTCTATTAAATTGTCAAAGAACTCTCCTTTTGTGTGTGTGTGTCCTTCACAGAGGCACAGTGATGTAGTTGACCCAAATGACTGGGATATTATTGAGAGAGCGAGAGAGGGAGGCCTTTGTTGAATACTGATGAGGCTCAGCACAAAGATGCCTCCTGGCCTCATTAACCTGCCGAAGGCTTCTTTGTTTTCCTCTGCAATGCTCCAAACTCTGCCTACGTCCAGTCCGGAGGGGTTTCTGAAGTCACGGTGTGGACACAGAGGCAGCAGTCTTTGAGAAGCTCAGCACTGGCAGCGCCAGCAAGAGCACAGGTGGGAAAATGAAATGGGTCGGAAAGGAGCTGAACTTCATGTAAGCCGAGCAGTTTGTCTCTCGTCTTGTGCTAAATTTTGCGACAAGAAAAAAGAGGACTTAGAGGGAGGATATTTAACACAGAAGTAAACGGTGTTGGGGCGGAAAAACTTTATAAGGAGGTTTTGAATGTGTTGAAAAGTGACAGATGGAGAAAGGGGAGAAGTCAGTTCTTTGGAGATGAAGGAGAAAGCTAAATAAAACAAAATACAACACAAAAACAGAACATGGATCACACTGTCTCCCTTTGCACTTGCGTCGACTACAGAGAAGTAAGAGGAGGTGGCGACAAGGAGAGAGAGTGAGGAAGTGGAGCGAAAGGATGAGAAGAAGGTAAAGCAAAAGTAGGACGAGAGGTTTCTGCTCTTTCATATGCCTTGGCACAGCACGACATTGTTTTGTTAGTCGACGCGTGTGGCAGTGTGAAGCCTGTGTGCCTGCATGTTTCTACCACTGTGTGTGTGTTAGGAGATTTCAATTTCATCTTTAATGGAAACAGCAAATAGGGGAACAAATAAAATGCAAGAGAGGAGAGCAGCAAATCCTCCCAGCAGCGGCCCAGTCAGAATGGATGATGAGGCTGACATGAAGTAAACATTCAGCTGTTCACAAAACAAGGTGGCTATGGGGATGTGTGTGTGTGTGTGTGTGTGTGTGTGTGTGTGTGTGGGGGGGGGGGGGGGGGGGGGGGGGCAAACTGAGGTGAGCAGGAAGAAGGTAAAGGAAAGTGAAGGTCAGGTAAGGAAAGGAATGGGTGGGAGTATTCAAAAACAGAGAGAGAAAATGAGGAGCAAGAAGGAAAAGGCAGGAAGGAGGTGGGGAACGATGACAGGACAGGTGATCAGTCACGGTGCGTCTTCCAGTGAGAGTCGTCAGTTCTGCCGTGGCAGGGAGCCTCCACGTAGTCAGAAATCATCAGGAGCAGGAACAGATTAGATACAGGCTATTGGTTCTGATGAGGCCTCGTATAGATCAGTAATAGCTCAGTAGGGACGGGGGAAAAGAAGGAAGCTGAGACTGTCGGAGCGGCAGTAAGGTGCTGGCTTCTAGACATGGTGGCATATTTCCACTCAAGTAAATTCCCCTAGTGGATGGGGAAATTTCAGAGAATGATAAAAAGAAGTTGTTGGAAAGTTCAGTTCTGTAAAATAAATGTCTCTAACAAAATTATCTGTGTATAATGTGAAACACACCAGCTGAATGAGCCGAGTGTGTGAGAGCAATTCACCATGTGTGTGACACTTGTTCGTTCTGCCTCTCCATGCTAATCCACTTGGCAGTGTGGTGAAAACATCGTTAAAACTGAGGGACAGTGGGAGAAGATAAAGAAAGAGGGGAGTGGAGGAGTGGAGGAGCAGCCGAGAGGAGCCTCAGCCTGCTGCTCTGCCATGCAGGGACATGACCACCCACTGGGCCAGTCAAGGCTGAGCCCTTGCATCGTGTTAGATAGACACCCAGCTGAGTCATCTGGTCTTTGGGGGACGGGACAGATGGACAGATACAAAACGTCCAAGAGCACACACATAAACGCACACCCACACACATACGCACAAGCACACTACACAGACGTGCTCCCGACATAAACCTGTGCTTCAGGAAAGATTAGAGGAAGTTGCGTGTGTGAGAGCGGTGCATAAACACACACACATGATATACGCTGCATAGTGATAGATGTGTGATAAAAGAACAAAGACAGACCACCATCAGCATCCAGAACTACTTCAGTAACTTCTCCAAGTGTGTGTCACATACAGTAACTGAACATTTCCTCATTTGCTGCTTTGATGCTGGCAGTAACAGCACACTGGTTCATCACTAGGTTAACATCTGCTCAGTGTTAAGGCTACAGTGCATGAGTCATTCATTTTCATATTCATTTACATACCCTAATACCTTGTGTGTAAGTGTGTGAAAGGCTTTGTCCTTAACTTTGTCACCTGTCACTATATCATCCCTAAGAGCGCTGTAATTTCTGATTGCTTGATTTATACATGAGTATATTTTTGCGTCTGCTTATATAATATGTCACTTTTTATATCTGCATTTGTATTAATTTGTCAAGGCCAGTGCACATTAATCAACATTAATGTGCACTGATGATGTTAGCCAAGATTGACTAATATTCATCCTGTCGTCCACCGCCGGAATGTTAAATTGGGCCTACCTGCAGGAATGAGATGAGTCTCACATATTAATTACATTTCATCGCATTCCATTTACATTATACACTGCAACACTGTGACATTAAACGGATTAAAGAAAAATCAAACAAAGAAGCTGAAAAACCTTCATTAAAAGTACTGACTCCTATCTGTGTGTGCCTGTGTGTGTGCATTTGTGTGTGTTTTAAGAGGAACGAAAGAAGGAGAACGTGGGATTGAGATAGTGTGTGTGACCTGTGATCTGGATCTTCTTTTTGAAGAGGAGAGGATAAAGATGTATTTGAACTTCTTGTGTTGCTTAGCTTGAGGTAGCTGTCAATCAACGCCTGCCTGAAACGCACTGGCCACTCCCCATGGGGCACCTGGCACATGTCCCGCCTATGTGAGGGCAACATGCTGCAGGATTGAAATCTTAGAGATGACTCTGACTCGAGAGGGGACAGAAAAATCCTTCAAGAGCTTGTTAGTGATTAAGATGAAGGTGAAGGGATGTTATGTTTATTCAACAAATTCCTGGTTCTGGGACACACCTTTCTTTTTTTTTATCAAAGAGCAAATAAGAAATTTCCCTCCCTGCATCCCTGCACAATTACCATCAGCAGCACAAAGTATGACAGGCATTTTAATTTGCACCATGTAACTAATACAAACTAGTGATGGGAGCCACCTTCTCCCTCAGAAAAGTGAATGCTCAGGAGACTTTATAGTGATGTTAACAGAAAATATAAATAAATACAAATATATATCTGTAGTCTATACCCACAATTCCCCATGTATTGCGTGCAGTATGGTATATACATGTTTTTATTACTCACAGCTCCACTCATATTTGTCTGGGGCTGCAAACTGTTCATGGATGAGAGGAATCTGAGCTTCTGTCTTGGCCAAATTCTCCCTGGAGATTCTCCAAGAGCTTCAGGCTCTCACCAAGCTCAACCAGTGTCTGAAGGGGTGGTTCACACTTGTACTGAACTCACATGGAGTGGGTTGTCTGTCTGGATCAGACAGCTGAGCTTTTAAGATATAACATGACCCAGAGACAGTGACAGTCTCCATTTGTGTGTTGCATTTGATGGTTTTAGATGTCTAAGAGAAGAACGGCTTTTAATTTGAAAATATGTTTTCAATTTAAACAAGCAGAATCAGCTTCTCACTGTCTCACCTTCTTCTTAAAAATATATTAACGTTACAGCTCATCAAATACCTCATTATCATTGTGAACAAAGAATTTATTTATGTGGCACACTGTGGGATTATCTTATATCTTACAGTACAACACCACAGCTGATAGAAAACATCTGGAATCTGGTCCTTTCATTCCTTCCAGGTCAGATTTCCAAGCAAACATCTGCAAATTCACTTCACCTGGAAAAGCCTAACCTCACAGCAAAAGCCTAGTTGTCATTTCAGCCCCTGTACACATTGGTTAACTATGACATGATGTTACATTGTGGGTGCAAGTGCAACTCCCTTCACTCCTCACTTGTTGCCATTGTCTTGGCAGCTGAGTGAACTTAGTGTGCCACTCAGTGTGGTGCTGCACCAAGGGACCAATGAGCGGTGAACTGTCCAGCATGACAAACTAGATGTTCGATACTGTCTCTTCCTGAACACCATTGGCCTTTTCTCAGCATGTCGGGCAAAAGAGAAAACAGACACACAAGAGGGACATCAATGTCCACTCTGCTAAAATTACATGAAACCAGTCCCAGTAATGCAGCCAAATGTAAAAGCTGTACAATAAAGTCAGCCTTCATGGAGGTTGTAATGTTCAGCTATAGTTTTAGTGAGGTGTTGATTCAGCTGTTGGTCCGCTGTGCTGTTGTTAGTAGTGATGGGAATTATGGCTCAGTTTCTTTCAAAAGAACAGCTCGTCATTCTTTTTCTTTTTGGCTGGAGCACAACTGCAGGCCCAACCCCACAGACCTGACCTACCTACCTAACTGACTGACTGACTACGTCAGAGGCCGCTGCTATTTCAGAATGAATCTGTAAACGTCTGTGCAGCTTATCCCAACATTATCACACTGTGAATAAAATATCCCCCTAAGAAATTGACCACAATTTTGGACAACCTTAGACTAGGTTTTTACCAGGTCTGGTTTCTTAGAGGTCGTTGGGATAATGACAGTGTAAGAGCTGGATCAGACCGAAACTTTGACATCCCACTGATATAATTTTAGTTTCCATGGTAAGCAGCACTGAATTACTTGTATTGCCAGAGCTATTGTCAGTGATCTGCAAAACAAACATTACACAAGGTGAGGACGTGCGCACACACACACACAAACAAAAACACACACATAAATACCATGTGAAAAGGACCCATACTGCCCAATTCTGATCTACTTAAAAAGAGAGAAAGATAAAATCTAATACAAATGATACAGATATTATTATTAGCCCTGGAGTGGACTAGTCAGGTGGCCTAAGGTATGTACCCCTGAGCTGCTCTGACAAAAACAGGAGATGAGCTCCTGGCCTCGGAGCTACATTGGCTCAAACAAACATAATAACACAATACAAGTCTGTAAACAAAACTGAGACACAGAGAAGACAATTCATTTTTACACACAGAAAAATACATAACTTATAAAACACAAGCTCAACTTTAAAGAAGATATCCTATGTTATGGTTTAATCAATTCCTTGTACTGATACCAGGGACTTCTGATACTTTAAAGTAAAGCAATGTGATTCAAATTTGAGGCTTGCTGCATCTAAGCCAGTAAAACTGATACTAAAGGAGCATAATTCATGCCATCATCTCTGGAAAATTTGTATTCAGGAGAGTAAGTTCCCTCACTTTGGAGGGCTTAATGCAATTTCTCCTCTGAGGTGATTTGTCCAGCCCTGGATAATACTCCCTCTGACGGAACTGACAAAGCCACAATGCAGAGCCTTTCCTGTGAGCGACTTTCCCACCACTTGAGAGGGTTGGAGTATTTTGGAAGGAGGGGCTCCTCAGACCTCTTCTCCATGATGGCATCTCCTTTGGGTCTACTTGTTGACACCAGCTACGTTCTCATAGAAATAACTGATTCTTGCAGCATTTCTTCCATCGTCATGTTGACGTGGGCACTATGCGGTGGGTTCACTGCTGCTAGCTACCGCACTTGCTACTCTCTGGAAATCGTCCCAAATCCTTGGGTAAACGAGAGTAATGTGGTAATTGTGTGGATTCAACCTGATGTCCTTTCTGCACTGATATCAACAGTGACTTCTTGAAAGGCCCCAGGATAGTGCACACCTTGTACAGTGTGTGCCACAGGGCTGACCAAAGCATATGTGATGGCCAAGCAGCCTGTTTACTTCATCTGCAATGAGTTCTCTGGCAGTCAGATTGATGGTAAGCACCAGACAAGGAAGAGGAGTCTGTTTTGTGATTGCATAGCCTTCGTAGCATTAGCTGTGCTGTCGGTTATGCAGAAAATTCTCCTTCATCTTCCACTTTCCAATCTTGTAACAGCATGCCCTCATGCCTTTTGCTAGGCATGAGGGCATGCTGAAGTCTTCTGTGAACTGGCATGTTATTACCATGTAGACCTTGATGTACAACAGTATTGTTAAACAAACAACTGACACTTTAGGGCACCTTTTCCTTCAGTGATGCTGCTACCCTTTGATAAATGCTGGCTACAGTCTGGGATAGTGTCTTCTTGACAGCAGTGTAAGAAAGGTTAAGAGCACTGCTGTAGTGCTTGAATCTTTTGATTCCCAGGCCCAGACTGTAAATGGCTGGAAGTCAGTGGCAATCACTTTAGCCAGCTCTTCACCTGTCTCAGTGGTGTGATGACGGGTGCTGCAAAACCATGGAGAGATATCTGTCTTGTGTTTGTTCTTGAGCCAGTGGCTCTATGAGACTTTAGTGCCTGGCCAGACAATAGTGTAGGCCTTCTGCTACTTTCAATGAGTGAATGACAGTAGATGATAATGAATGTCTCATTATCATGGTCATCATTATCATTAGATACTTCTGACACTGAATGTTGTGTTTCAAAGTGGCAGTGAAGGTTGTTTGTTGACCCCACTTTAAATGATTGTTGGTTTTCAAATATTGCAGCCCCTGCTTTTTTACTGCATTCATTAGTTTAGTTTTCACCTGTTTTTTTTGGCTAGCATGCTTACACAATTTACACCAAACTTGGTTGAGGGGGACAAACAAATCACTTTCCTTAACACTTTTGTCAAAAAAAAAAATAAATGCAAAAGATCCTACATATTTCTAGTGCTGACCTGTTTCAGAGTTTGTGCAGTTTACTGTGAATTCAGATAACAGACTGGATCTGACAGACGTGTAGGACTGTTTGGCCTTGGCCGGGGTATTCACTCCACTGAGTGCTATTCTAGTTACTGAAGTGCATCCAGATGCTGATGCATTTCCAAGTTTTTTCCCCAAACGCTATATGTTTTTACTGGCCCTTTCTCATTGTTCATACAAAGGGGAGAGAATTCAGGGCAGGCAGTGAAATTTGGGCTGAATGATGAGAAGATGGCTCTCACCAAGAATGGCTTGGTTCCCGTCATTCATGCCGAAGAGCCGTTGAAAAGATAAGATAATATAATAAATTTCTTTATTCATCCCACGATGAGGAGGTTTCCAATATTGCAGCTGCAGACATTGATGAAAGGAATAAAGAGCACAGGAAAAAATACAGAGCAATAAAAAAGCAATATTTGTTGAAGAATCATATGGTCTATGAATGCATCACCAATTGATATCAGGGTCCGCTTAATGGCAGAAACGTCACAGCACAAAGCGGCACGGTTAAACAGCGCCATACCTGCATCCTCCAAAGGATCATCTCCAAAATACTTCCATCAAAACTACACTGAAACCTTCATGTAGGTAGGACTTATTACACAACTGCATTCATTTCAGCTAAGTGTACCTAATAAACTGATGTGTGTCAATCACAGGTTTGTTGTGGTTACACTGTGTTCTCAACAGAGATGGAGTCCACTGTAGTCTTAAATTACAATTAATCAAGTCTTGAGTTTAGATGTAACTTTTCTCAGAACCAGAAAACAGCCTGGAGCAATGTAAAGCTAATTTAGTTACATGCTGAGAAAGAAACATCAGTTTGTGCACTTGTTCTTTGTGGAAACACATTGTGAGAGTGTGTGAGATTGTGTTGATGTAAATCTAAAAAAAACCCCAATTTTAAAGGAACAAAACAATAAACACACCTGCCTGTGCTATCCTGCAATTATGTACTGTATAATAGCATCAATACCACAAAGCGCAACAAGGAGCAATACAATGTAAACCTCATTTGTGCAATGGAAGAAATCAGATTAGTTTTATCGTTGGAGGAGTATTATCGACACGGGCGTGAAAGCCAAAGTGCTGAGACAGGCTACTGAGTGTACACACAAAGAACAGTGTTGACACTACAGCCATTTACATACCAATGTCTTTGACAAATCCACAGGGGCAATAATACATACTTGCACAGTGGGTGTACAGTATGTGTATGTGTGGTGCCCAGCTTAATGTTTGAGGAAATTGTATAACTGGACTTCAGTATATGGATTCCACCACGGTCACAAGGACGCTGCTGTTTGCTTCAGCCTCCCAGTCACCTCTCTGCCTAACTCATCATTTCTTCTTTACTTTCCATCACCTGCTCTCGCCCCCTCTCTCCTCGCTGAATCAAGGATACTGTAAACTTCAAAGTGCTGTTCAAAACATCACACTGTGTCAGCAGGTCTTTTCTCAAAACTTAACAAGTGAGTCATACAAATATTTTTGTAAGGTCCAACAACTGAAGCCCTGACATTGACTCCATGATAGCTGAATGAAGCTGAGACTGGCCAGTTGTTTGAATACAGGTAGCTCTCAGACTTCACAAAAACTATTCTGCTCATCCTTTTCATTCATGATGACTGATTAACTTCTTTCTATCAACAGCTCTGAACGCAAATGCTCCAAGTATTCTTTTTATTTGAATGTGTATCACTCTCCACCTTTTCAAATCTGAGCTCACGGCGAGTGTTCAACACTCAACTGAATGAAACTGAATGGACGACAGTGGAACTGACATTTCAGAGTTTGCCATCTGATTTTGATTCTGACAAACTGCATGCTGTGAAATTGTTTTTACTATCTCAAATGTGTTTTGTTTTTTTGACTTGTACATTATCAATGATAAACATTCATGCTCAGTGGGTGATCTGTGATGTGCTATTTATGCACACTTTTTGAGCAGCTGTATGTTTATAGAAATTTCAGTCATCATTTTTCAGTCAAATCACCACCAGTGGTTATAGCACTCACATACTGTACAGTAAGTTGCAAAGTTGCTTTTAAATTTAAGTAAACATATTTTCAACAAGACCAAAAGGTCGAGCTGGGTTATGGGCTGGACTGAATAGACTGCAGAATAGCTGTATTCTCTCATACTTATGTTTTCCTTCATTATTTTCCTCCAACCTACTAACCATGCCCCATTTCCATGTCTGGTGGCTGTGTGCTGTTCAGAGGACCTGACACCCAGCTGAGCATGATAAGCCAATCTAAGCTTACACAGACCAAAATTAACAGTATGCATCTTTTCAACTCATTAGGTCAAAAATACTGAAGTGTTTCACAGTGGGAGCTGTGACTTTGTGATTTTATGACTTTGTGACGCTGAACATTTCACAAATACTGCAGCATATTATTAAAACAGTTTGTTCTCTTGGTTTAGTACATGTGCTGTATTTACATGTGATCAACATGGACTCATGTGACAAACGCCCAAACACAAATGACCAGCCTGCAACAAAACACTGACTGCTGAGGACTCTATAGGTAACATGAGTTGTGTTGTCTACTACAGCAGCACAGAGCTTATCAACCTGTTTCATCTACAAAAGACATGCAAGTTTTGGAGGATCCAGCCCTAATCAAAGTTGAAAGTAGAGACCAACCTCTCTGCCTTCCCTCTTTCCTCTTCACTATTCCTGGTGGCGGACGAGTAACAAATGGTGCATAACTGTTATCACGACTGAGCTGACCTTTCCCACCTCTGTCACTATGTGCTCTGACCCCACATTTACATGTAGCTAGACTGGACATTGCATCTGAAGCCTACAAAAACATTGATCAACTACCTCTCTTTACCTAACTACATTTAAGACAATCCCATTTAACACTAAATGAAATCCCTATTCTCTAGGTCTACTGCCCTATTCTGAGTGACATTATGATGACAAGAGTGTGGCAGGAAGATGAGAGGGAATGTAAAATGATTTGTGCATTTGGAAGTGTGTTGCACCAACAGGAGAGATCAGTGGGCGCTAACCAGCCTTTATTAAAACCATGGTTGTTCTGATATAATAGGATATTATGACATACCTTTAAACTAATCAAATTTAAGTGCACATAATAATAAATTCTTAAAGAGTATGCAGTCTGAACACCACTGTATGTAGGATCAGAGTTAAGGTATCTGCCACTTCTCTCTGCCCAGCTCCAATATTTCCTCTCAGTTTCATTAAGGCAGAGCAGCGTGAGCCAGGAGCCCCTGCTGTCTCTCAAAAATACAGCACATAAAGCACACAGCATGGTCATATATGAATCCCCTCTCTCACACAGACACACACTCAGACACATCTGCTACCCTGGTGGAAATGAATATGCGGATGGACAGATGAGGAAGGAGAGGAGAGATAAAGAGAAAGTGGCAGAAGGGGGTAATGCTCAGGTTTTAAGATGAGGGGGATAAAGTGCTGAGGATCAATGGGAGGAGAAACTGGCTGGCTGGGGTTACAGAGGTCACAGAGTGAATGTTTTGGAGGGAAGAGATTGGAGAACTGACTGGAGAGACTGACGATGAGATTGCCTCGATCCACCCTCATGAATTTTTCTGACTATATTTTCAGACTTTTGTACTGCAGCCTCATTTTAACTTTGTGAATTTGATGTCTGGTGAATTTGCTTGCTTTCTTTAATTCACCAGATTGTTTTGGATTCAATCGTTGTTCCTATGTGTGAATAGCTGTTGGACTGAAGTGTGTATAATGCAAACATATTGTAAAGGGGTCAGGCCCCAATCCAACATTAATATTTGAGATCACAGCAGATAAAGGAGGATTTCAGACATTCTTATCTCTATAACCTTTCTTACCTCTTACTTCATGTTACTTCTTTTACATGTATAAAGTGAGTGACCATCCTTCTGTTTAATAGAAGGAAACAAAATATTGAAGGAATGTCATGGAAAATATGAAATGGCAGAAATGTGGAGGTAAGAGTGCACTGGGGAGTGATGAAACGGGGAGAGAGAGGGGAGAGGGATCAGAGGGAACGAGAGCTCAAATGTTTTCTAAACATACCACTGATTCTGACTGCAGTTGGTCGTTATTAATTTTTCCTTTTTCCTGCCCTTGCTGCTTTTCCATTAAAAAATCAAATTCCTGACCAAACACATGCAGGAAACAGTCATGTAATGGCACTAGTATTCTCAAACAAACACACATTTCTCTTTCTGGATTGCATTCAAAGGTTTATAAAAGTCATGAGAGGCTGTTATGGTTCCTGAGTGAGTCAAGGAAAAACGATATTGACAGTTATGAGTTACGAGTTTTTTGTCTTCCAGTTCTCCATTTGAAAACTAATAAAGAAAGATTTTTTTATGACTGAGGGATTGCTTCATACACCAGAGTCCAACTGGGCTTTGGGTCTGGAGGAAACTGTCTTACTGTGTTGACCACACTTTTAAGAAATACTGCAGATCTGCAGGAGGCTTCCAGGCCTTAAAAACAATGTTACATTTGGTTTTGTATGACCTTGTTTATAAAAACAACCTTAATAAACATTGAGAGCTTGGATCCAAAAGGAAATTCATTTTTCCATTTGTGCTTCAGATCTGCTTTTACCCAGCATCCAAGAAGATGCTGCATCCAATCAGAAGAGGATAGATCTGCACAGTGGGGCTCTTTGGTGAGAAACGTAGGGGCCGTCCACACGGATACGGGTTGAGGAGAATCCACAAAAGTTTTTTGTATCGTTTTGTCAATTTGGAAACTGTTTTGGGAGGCCGAAAACAGTAGTTCATGGAAAAATGGGTGAGTGGGTGAATCTCAAAATGCTCCCCCAGCGTTTTCATGTCGACAAAATGGATCTTTTGTGAAACGATAATGTCATAACCCCCCCACCCCCCACCTCTCTAACCTGTAAGATGTGCCACACTGCTAGACGTAACTTACCAACAACGACAGACTAATGTCGGGTCCCTTGGATACTGAAACACGTACGTCAAATCGGCATCGATCGTCATATTTGGACCGACAAGACTTCCAGTCAACATTTAGTCAATAAGGTTTGGATTTTGTTTACAGCGCACGTGCTTTTTACGTCTTCTTCTCCGTTTTTGCAGCGATACAGCACCACATACAGGCCTAGTGTATGTACAACAGCATTTTGAGTCAAACAAACAAAGAAACAAAATGTCTTACAAGTAACTGTCAGGCTCTTACAGTGTTGATGTGAAAGAGTAGCTTCTGGACATGTGAACAACAACAGACAAACCTATGACTGGAATGACTTTCTCCATCACACACAGGCACTTGGCCAAATGACATCAATTTTAACCTCAATGGATCAATGTTTTCAGCTCAGACAGGACTAACTCTGTGTCCTCTTTTTCTACACAAGAAAAAAACTGAGGAAATCCAGACTGCAGCAACTATCTCTGACATCATTGATTTTTGTGACATCGAGATTCATCAGGTTCCTTCTTCTCTAAGCTGATATTGTTTGATCAAGGCTAGCCTGTCCAGAGCCCTGAACACCAGGCTGAGTTAATATGTTCTGATCTGTGTTACAACTTGTCTCTTTAATGCAGGTTACAGTCACACAACATGCATATAAACATGACCCACATGTCAGTCCTGATTTACACCCGACAGCAGCCTAGAGAGAGTGCTCTCTGTGATCTATACTGCCACCTCACTTAGTCAAGCATTGCTGTGTGGTTGACTACTTTACTTACAAGATATATTTTTATTCCATATGAAGCCACAAACTCTGAGCGAATTATGTGTCTGTGTGTGTTCTGAGCTGGTTGACAAGGACAAATGGCTATTCTCCTGTCCTATCATACTGTATACAAGGTGTTGCCCTGTCTGCATGGGATTCTCAATGTGACTCAGACCTTGGAACTGCAACAAAGCTGGAGCATCACACGGGGAAGATAGATGACTTTGTTCAGCCCCAAAATATGAAATTCTTCCCCGTGTATATGTGTGCGTGTTTGTGTCTGAGGGAGAATAATGCTGGTAGAACTCCCCCGTCTGAAGTAAATGTCAGAGCAAGATAAATAAAGATCTCTCCACATGCCTTTATTGCCTATTGTTATTTTGTATTCCTTATGCAAAACTCTCCTGCTGCGGGGGACTATGTATATGATAATGTGTCAGCATGTCTGGAACCATATCTGCTCTTCAAAACACAACGCCACACGTGATGTGCGAGCTTGTCTATGAGTGTGTGCCCTCTGTCACATCTGTCTACACAATCATCTTCAAAAACCTGGAAGCAAATGGTTTAATATTTTCCTGGACTCAAACTTTTCTAATCGGTCCAACCTCACGTCTGGGAAGATGCTCACTTCCCATTTCATCTCATCATCTTGGCCTCTCCTGAATATAAAACAATGTCTCTTTAAACTGCAGCCATTTTTTTTTTGCTGGAAAATATCACATAATTATCAGTTTCACAAGGCTCTTTGAGCATTTGTGTATGTTCCCTTCAAATGCAAGGCCATGTGTCAACGTTAATAAAGCTTTACAGTAATTCCAGGACACCTAGAAGAGTTTACGGTAACTCTGCTTATCTTTACTGTTCCAGAACCAATACAAACTGTGACTTGTTATGGGATTTTGTTTAATTAACTTTGGTCTGTTGACAGATTTGTCCTTCTTACACACATTCACACATTTCTCTTTCTTTCCCAAAATGTTATAATGATTTCATCAAAGTTAATAAAAGCGAGTAATGAGCTGGACGGGGAAACCGCTGCTTTGGAAAATGACTTGGTCTAAGTAACTGAAAGCTAAAAGAACAATATTTCATGATTGGTAGACAAATCACTGCTGACAACAATGAAATTTAATTTAAAGTAATAATTTAAAACAGAAATGACAGAGGCAGGAAGTTAAAAAGATTGATTGTGACACAGACTGGGTGTTTTTGGAGCGAGTCTGCTCAGCAGCAGCTACTCGAGCAGCCCACTATGTATAAAACACATGACTACAATGTGAACAGACGTATGGTCCCCTAACCCAGCTGGACAAAGAGCAGTGAGTTATCTATGCTGTGATACCAGGATCCAGAGGACACGCAGTTCACTTTCTGTGTGTGGCTTGCCCATTGCTCCTGAAGCTTAAACACAGTAAGAGAAAGGACACACAGCCAACTCATTAGATACAGCAACAGACTTAGTTGGCTAAACCTCTTACAGTCCTCCTGGAGTGGCAGAGAAAAACACGCAATCCTTAATGACACTAGGAAAATGTATTATCGGTATTATACTGATTTTTCTGGACTGTGTCCCAAACAGCTGGTAGAGCCCTCGTTCTTGGCGTACATCTGTGGCACTGCTCCACTCTGTCATTCCTCAAAACAGTCAGATTGTTCAATGGAGTGTGATCATTATACCCAGAAAATACACACACGGGCACACACAGAGCAGTGTCTGCTGTAAAGTTTTTGCAGACACCGGGGCAAGAAGGAATTTCAGAGTTAGAGCAACGCCGCTGGGTGTGCTGTTTGGAAGCAGCTCTGCTGGTGAGCCTTCTGCTGGTCATCAAGCTCCAAGTCTCCAGGAGCAACAACAGAGATCATGCAACCAACTAATGAAACTGTTGTGCATCACTTGTGACCACAGTGCAGCCAGTGTTCAATACGCATTCCTTCAGACTGTTTCCAGAGAGGAAGAGCCACCTCAGAGACAGCTGAGCTGTAACTAATGTAAAAATAATGTTCATCTGTGGTATTTCTGACAACAAGGCATCCACACTGCAAGGGAAATAGAAAAGAAAAGAAAGCCACACAGATGAAGAGGAAATTTCTTCGCTGTAATGTTTAATTTACTGGAAAGAAAAACTGACTTAAAAACCTCTTACTTCACTATGTTGTGCTTTTTGTTCCTGTTTCATAACTACCAATCAACTTAAGTATATAAATACTGTTGAAATCACAACCACAACAGACAAAAAGACGGATGACAGTGTAAACTATACAGCCCTTAAAAAAGGACAACAACATTTACACGCACACAATGTTTCAATACATTACGTAAAGCACCAATTTGCACCAATGCAATGATCTCAGTGGTCAGTGATAGATTATCAGCTGAACCTGCAGTAACAGTGTGCGGACTATATGGTATCTGAGGAAAAGATATTGGAAAGCACAGAGATTTACACAGTTTGAGGGCGCTGCATTTCCCCTCACACTCTCCTCCTTCCCATTTCTCTATACTATGCTGCACTCTATTTTCCCAGTCTCTCACTCCTTTCTTCCAATCAGCTCTTTCTACTTCTGCAGATTTGAGTTCAGTTTGTCACACAGGGATATCATGACTCTAACATCTCAAATACAGCGAGAACGCCTCATTACCTCTGTCCAACTGTCTGTTCTGAATTACTGCAGACAGGCCTTATCCATGCAGCATCAGGCCAACATACCACCAACACTTTCCTAATCAGACTGTGGGGGCAGAAGAGCACACCATGCTGCTGCCTCCTCTCCTCAGCTCCTCCTGTACAAATGTGTCTCTATGCAGTGTGTATCACTCCTCTCTTGCACTCGCTGTCTGCACTGCTGGATATAATTCCTAAAGAGAGTAATTTTGCTCTCACTCAAAATTCCAGATCCAAGCGCCAATCTCGGGATTTTATGGCTTTCATGGGGATAAGGCACAGTGTGCAGTGTAAGCCTCTGAGAGGAATTCTGTTGGTGAGGAAGAGGGGCGACTACTCTGAGGCAGTTTAGATCTCTTTTGCAGATTCTCTCTGTCTCTCACGGTCTCTGTCTGTGTACCTAGAAACGCAGAGACGTGCTGCCAGGCTTTTGACTTTGGGCTCCACAGATCTTGACATTGGCTTGATGTTGTAGTGATCTTAAATCCTTGGAGAGGAGTGCAGTGGCAATCCCTGCCAATGAGCATTAAGTTTTCATTAGGCATGCTCAACTTGCTGTGGCTCCAGCTGCCCCCTGGCAACTCATCCCAAGGTTTTTATTATTGTTTTTGAACTGCAGGCCAACCGCAGCCCATGTAGGAAAGCTCTACAGTGTGTGTGTGGATGGATGTACAGTACTGTATCTATATGTGTTTATGTGTCTGTCACCTCCAATAAATTTACCCATGCTTAATGCTCTTGCTCCCTGATGAACCGTTAAATGAGTGCAGATGAAAAGACAAACATATTCACACGCTTAAACATGAGCACACATGCTTGAACTGACGCATACACACATTCATGTACTGCACACACACTTTTCCCTCTGGTCATAACTGAGTGCTGTGCTAAAAGTCAGCACTGCATCCATCTTTCCATTTTATGACCTTTGAGGGGTCTGACACCAGATTCCCCCCAAACAGCCAATGCATCACAGCTTGGACTGCAGCCAGACGGCCGCCACTGCTGCAGTTATTTCCAACCAAGGCCTGAAAATGCAGATGACAGAATGATGATAGCTAAGCGGCCAGAAAAAACACAGGACAGTGAGGGTGAATGAGAATGAGAATGAGGTGAATGAAAGAGATAATTAGAAAAGAGCAGGCGGAGGAGAGACTACAGCAAGAGCCAGGGCAAGAATGTAAATACAGGTGGGGACGAGATAAATATTATTTGAAAAGAGTAATGGAAGCAAATGTAAAGGGAAAGTGCAGCTCTATCTAGTGTGTGTTCCTCCTTGTGCTTGTGTCCCAGGCTGTGCTCAGCAACACAGCACAGCAAGGTCACAGAGGTTGTGCACAGTGCTGGGGAAATCCATAACCTACATACAGTTCAGTGCTGATGACGACTTGACCTAAATTTATCAGCTCTCCTATATCCTGTTCTTTACAATCTGCTGGGAATGAATCTGTGCTGTACTGTATGTGGGCATTTCACAGCACCAGCAGCCTCAACTTGACAGCTAAGATGATAAATGCTTAATGTAATATGCTTAATGTATAATTCAGTGTGATCTTCATCAAACAAGCTTACCTTGTATATATAACACTTGGTACCCATTTTATAATGCCATTGTTTTTGTTTAGCATTGCATTGAAACCAATATCCCTCATTAGGCCCACGTCTTCACCGTAAACTAGACTTAATCATGTTGTCCCACTTGTTTATTGAACACAAGCACAAACAGACGCTGCCTCACACGTGGCTTTGTTTTGCGATACTTGAGAGGACCACCAGCCACCAGACTTCATCTGAACCTTTTTTTTTTTTTTATGGCAATGACGGCAAAAGAATTTGTGAGAAAAATCTTTTTAACATTTATGTATCCATGGAAGATTAAGTCGACTTTTTTCCATTCATGATCTTCTTAGCATTCAGATACAGTAGCCACACACATAGTCCCCTGAAAGCCATCGAACAGAACCACAGTCGTCACATGAGGCACACCAGGAGACAAACATAATCTCTGACCGCTCAAGCAGACCCACTGCAGCAAATACTAGTTAAATGCTTTGTTCAGCTCATAGGCTGTTGTGTATTTGTCCTGAGTCGAGAAGGTGAAAATGTTAAAAAAAAAAGGAAAAAAAAAGGTAAAACAGTGATAACATATATGTACGTGTCATGTATGACTTCATTAAGCAAAAATGAGATAGAGAGTCCTGCACCACCAACCAACAGAACACAAACATTAAACTGGAAATGTCAGATAGTAAGCATTCTGACGAACCATTACAAAAACAATCCTTTTTCTGATATGGATGTACAAACCTTTTTGACAAATGTCTCAAAGGGTATCGCTGCTTAATTCAGGGAGAAATATCAGGCAAAAGCCTGCCGGCATTAGCTGTGTTTGTGCATCCACTTGACCTTAGACTGGGGCTCTTGTTGGGTTACGAACATTCGCGGCATGCATGGCTAGGCAGATTTGCACAGAGACACACAGAATACGGAAATGCACTTTCACTCACTACATGGGGGTCTAATTTTCAGATGATTGTGTACAGAGCTGGGGCTTAGAGGACTCCCAGCTTTGTATACATACAGTATAAGCTCTCCACTGTCACTGGCATTGTGCTGTCAGACAACACTATTAGTTTCAAATGATGAGGGGGTTAGTGAACGTGCAAGCAAACTTTTCTTTTTGTGTTTAGTCGGGATTTGTCATCTGCTTTCTTTCCTTCACATTTCCTTGTTTTGTACAAATGTTGTTGTTACTACAGCAGGGAGGGGCTGTGGTGTTGTAACATCAGTGTTTGGTATGAAGACTGCCACAGTATCCTTTTTCATTCCCTTCACTAGGAGCTGACCAAGCCATAAATGTTTTTATCAATGGCATAAGGCAACTAATAACAGGAGACTGAACTAATACATAGACAGCAGCTCTTGTCCCATTGTTAAATATGATATTGATTTAAGATCTGTAACAGTATGCAATATTCAAGCTAGCTCTCAGTCACAACAACAAAACTTTAAGTTGCATGTCTGCCTTATTCTATGTACAAAGGTTGGGATCATGCTACTGATGCCTAAAACATGAGAAAACGTAAAGACCTTCAGTATAGAGTCTAGGTAATGACAGTATGTAGATGCAGTCCCTACCATGAGAACCTGAGCCAGTGCTTGAAGACCATCCAGGCCTCGTAGCCTCCTCTTCTCTTCTTAGGCACTGTCTTAGGTCCAATGTGTGTCTTCTGAAACACCTGGATGGAGGTCAAGGGGACAAGAGATTAGAGGGTTGAAGAGGGAAAGATATTTTTTTAGATTTAGGACCATAAACAGCTTTAGCTCTGCAAACAAAGTATGTTTACAGCAGTATGATGTCACCAAACTGTTGTCCATTACATCCAAATAAATGTCGAGGAGCCTCGCAGCCAATGAAAAGCAGGTGCTTGAGAGCAAACACTGTGTCTGGCTTCTCTCTTAACAGAATACGGCTTTCAAGTTGTTTTAGAAGGGCACACTAGAGCTTTGATTTACAGCCAAAATCTGATTGGCCCTGACCCGATGGCTAGGTTACAGGCCCGACTGGACTGCATCTATATTTAAATGCCTCAGGCTTAGTCTAGTTGGGATTCATATTATTCTTTTTACCTTAAATAGGAGCATAAAGAATGCTTTGTAATATCATCACTCCACCTCCTTTTGCTCACCAGCTTGGCAGCTCACAGAGGTTTAACATGAAGCAAACAGATGAGGAAAAGGAAAAAACTATAAGCAGATGAATTTATTCTCCCTATAAAACAGCATGTCTGAATTATGAATCAACATTTACAGATATTTATTGTAGCAATGACAAAATGCAAGTGTGATTGAATGTGTATGATGGGAAAAACCGTGTCCCTCAAAGCTATATAGGCCATCTGACTGAAACGCTGGGACATGGTTATATGTTCAGTGCAATGACAACCAGCACATCCAAAATAAAACAGCAGGAGTGAAAGTTAAAGAGTTGCAAGTAGTTGTTTCTGTAATGACACTCAGTATGAGGCCACTGTGTGGTGGCAGCATTGGGGGGGGTACAGATTTTGTTGTTTCTGTAAAAGCAAAGGAAGCGTGTGCAGACCACAGAAGTGAAGTAGTTTTTTTTGTTTTTTTTACAAAGAAGAAGAAACAAACTGAACAAAAAACAAATGTGAGGTACAAAACAAATATCCCATAATCAGCTTTTAATAAACATGTTTTGATTAACAGCATGTCTTCAACAGAGCAGCAAAAGGCATACTGAAGTCATGCTGTTCGTTGAAATGTTTAAAAAGCTCATTTATATTCTCATGTTACAGATCTTATCAAGCTGTTTCGCCTGTTTTAGTTTTGTGTGTCAGTGTTACATGTTGTGAAATCAACACTGAATTATAATACAAAATTACCACCGACAATAAAATTATCGAAACTGTGTTCAAAATCTTGGACCTTAGATGAGAGGTAGAATCAGGGCCTGGAGCTTTCTTAATCATGACAACAAGGTTTTAAGTTACGTTCTCAACAGCAGATTGTGTTGTACTGTATATTCAAGGTATACAGTCCAACACAGCAGCACACATACAGCATACTGTCATCTCATTGATCATAGGAAACTGTTGCTAGGGCTGAATTATGGTCTGGTCTCATATTTCAGCCTGAACAGATGAAACTCTTCCAAGGAGAATATGAGTAAAATGTAGGGCAGCACAATCATATCTGTGTACAATTAAAGCTCCCCTACTGTTGTTAATTTCTGCTGTGCATCCGGATGGAGATAATAATGTTAAACAGAGTATGAGCTCTGTTGTTGTCCTTATGTACATTTTGTGCCTTTGTGTGTTACTAGAGGCAAGGCAGCAACAGCTGTGTTTAATAGTGACTGAGCTGCCGTGGCCACAGCTGGACTGAAGCAACAGATAGAGAGCACTGCTGCTGGGGAATGGGCCTGTCTAAGTCTGGTTTAGTCTGGGCAGGCACAAGGTTTGAAAACTTAAAGAGCTCTGTTGATGGTCTGAGGGCTGACCTACCATCAGTGCTTTACACTCACTGAATAATGAGTAAACAGAAACCACATTCCTTCTGTTATATATGTGTCAAGGCACTTTCTCTTTGTTCCCACGAATGGGGATGTAGCTTTAATGTTCTTTTCAAGTACAAAGTTCATGTTGAAAAGTCTTATTGTCTGCTGGTGTGAAAAGACTGCTGCCCATTCTCACTGTTTACTCACAATTACAAACAGTTTACGAGCAAAAGTCTGCAATGTGTGAGGAGTCAGAAGGAGGGAGCGCGAGAGAGATTTCTTCTGTTCCTTCTGGACCAGATGCCAGAACTCTAATTTTGTTGTGTTCTTTGTTTCATTTTTTTGTTTTTCAATGCAAAATGTCACATTAATAATTGCACATTAAATTGTGAGTTTGTGACTGAGGTTGTGTAAATTATGTATGCTGACAGTCTACCTGCTTCTCTGTTTGTTTATTATCTTTATTTTATGGTCTTTCAATTCCTGGTCCAAAAGGCTGGGGTTTGAACTGTCAAAAATATGAATTACCTGTCTATCCCAGGTACTGCATTGCATAATTAGAGCAGGTAATTATTCTAATTAGCTTGTTAAGAGTTGAGACAAGGCAACCTGTTGACTTCCAGATAGTGTTGAACAGTGCAAGGACTATTCAAGGAGAAACCTGTTGATGTGAATGGATTTTCACCAGAAAAATTCCACAGAACTTATTCAAAGCCAGGAGGCAAAACCATGTTTATATGCAGCATGCACTTCAGCCAGAACTGCATATAAAACAATCTGGGGCTTTAGTGTGGGATGTGGTGCAGAGCTAAATTGCAGGAATGTTGTGGAGCTGAAAAAAGGTGAATTTTTTCAAATTTATTTGTAACTTTACCTGATGCCATATTAAACCTAAACAAATAAATAGCTGTGGCTCTGGATCAGCTTTTAGACCCTGCTCCTCTCCCTCTGTCTCTGTCTCTCACTCACCCACAGTAGATATACATGGGATGCATAAGCTTGTTAAAAGTTTACATTGTCAAAAGTTCATCAGGCTGTGAAAAATCTTACCATAGAGACCTCAAATGCATGCCATCTCAATCCACTGGATTTGTTGCTAATGTGGTTTTGATTTTATTAGCATCTCATAGAAACACTCTATGTTGACTTTTAAGTCTTATCAGGTTCTGTGTGATTTAAAGGTCTGATATTGTAGAAAGTGAGATTTTTATTTTTATTATTATTATAAATCAAGTCTAGTTGCTATATACAGTGAATGTATCAAACAGGTCAATCCACAGAATAATACACACAGCCATATTCTGTACTAATAGTAGCACCGATGGTCATTTCTTCCCTGAGCTAGCCAAGAGATGAGACAGAAAAATGTCAACTCCGCACAATCATCGAAGGCCAGAAAGCCAATGCATCTTTGCACAGGGATACTAACATCAGACACCAGTGGCTAAAGTTGATTTTTTTTCCCCAATAGTGGAGAATTTTAGAATGACTTTGCCTGTTATTTCTGCTCTTTTCAGAAGAGACTGATCACCACTATTTACATTTACAGTACCAGTGAGTTTTTCTGATGTACAGTAGTAGGCTACAATCTGGTACCTGTGGTTTACGGTCAGAGCTACAATGAGAAGGAGAAGTGGGAGAGGAGAGGTAAATTATACTGAGATGAATATATCTTCAGATGACACATGGGCACTTTAGGGCACTTTTTGTACATTACATCACATATACTGTACATAGATTTGGGAAAAAGTCATTTTACTGTAGCTCCGCTTCCTTAAACCAGAATTTATAGGGAGTTTTGTAACTTTCCCTCAATGAATAAAGACTGTGAATGTTGATAAACTGGTTACTAATCAATGTCCACTTGCCTTCTGTCATTAATTCACTTAATTTCCTTCAAACATGAGGCTACTACAAATATAGCTAATGTACTTCTGCTTGTTCTTGGCAGGTTAAGAAACCATCTGTCTTGTCCTCTCCATACTTTCTGTCATAGCTTAATTTGTGCCTCACTAAAGCCAATCACATAATACAAATTCTGTCTGATGCTTCCTGTTGTCAGAAGATTAGACATATGAAAGATACAAAGCACTGGCTCTCAAAATGCTAAAATCACAGTCACACTTTTGGCCTCCTGCAGACCTCTGAATTAGTGAGGACACAAGCAGAGGTCACGACTCTACTGTGATGAGAGGAGAGTGAATCCAAGCGGTAAAGAACCGTTTATTGTTTATGTATCACCCTTGTTGTTCTTTCAAAGCAATATATGAGGTCCCTGTGGGTCTGACCTGCTATCTGGGATCAGCATAAGATCTTGCCCTCAGCCGCAGCTTCATACTGACCACAGTAAGATCCTAATTAATAAAGCTGTGCACCTAATCCACCCTCTCACCTACGATGTGACTGTTGGACTAGGAATTCCAGGTCTAGAATTAGGAATGGACAAAAATAACAAGGATTAGTTGTGGGGGTAAAAGAGGACAAGTCAGTAAAAAATGCAACAGCAAACAAAAAATAGAACGAGAGAGTATGAGTGGCTGTCAGGAATGAAAACACAGAGAGGGAAAGAGAGCAAGACAATAGAAAAAGAGTCTTTACTCAGGAGAGTGGTGTTTATATCTATGAGTGAATACATAAAGTTGGTTGAGCGTGAGAAAGAGGCTTGCAGTGAATGCAGCACACACTGGGAAGCTGAGACAGACCTCAGGGCGCTCGGAAAGCTCAAAAATCAACGGAGGGTGGATAATCTACACACCAAGACTATTGTGGGAAAAGTGCTTTTGCTCTCCGTGTATTAAAGTAATAGACTGGGTAGTTCTCTATGGTCCATTTAGGGAGGGGGAATGGACTTTGGTTTAGGTGTGCCATGGCAAACTGCAGAGACAATAGGCATTCTATAATTTATTGCCAAGTAACTTCAAATACAACAGAGCGAGATGGAGGCTGCAAGTGGTGCAAGTGTGAAAGCGTCTCCAGACTCACTAATGCACTACATCTATATCCTCATGGATGTGCACATGTGAAAACACAGACATGTAATAGTGAACTGAATAGAGGAAGTGATTAAATAGATCAAAAGCACACTTCTAAAGTGGGAATGCACACACACACATACACACACAAACGAATATGCAGAGAAGCGGAAGGGGTGTATTGATTTGACTAATTTCAATGTGCTGAGTCGCTATGAAACACCTGCCCCAGACACAAGCGCAGCTGTTTGTCTTGGCAACAACATCACAACCCTGCAACCCCCCATGACCCCAATCCATCATCCACATTGCACACGCACACACACACACACACACACATACACACACCCCTTTTCCCAAGACCTTTAGTGATGTGTCAGATGAGTGGGGGTGGGGCAGGGTGAGCACGAGTCCCTGCAGGGTCAGGTCTTCACCTTCATGACTTTATTCTTGAAACATCCACACACACACACACACACACACAGAATGGTCCAACGCAGAATACATATGCATATATACACATGTATGTAGTCAAACACACGGAAGATGGACACACATATGAATAAATACACACAACAGCCATAAAGTACATCCACATTCATGCATGTCACACAGGCAACTCATCCATCTTTCATCATGTTGTTGAGTTAAGAAGTCAAACGACCTGCTGCCACGGCAGCTCTGAATGAGAATGAAGGGGCGTTTCTTCACATCGTGCTCCAGTGGGAGACCAAAGGCCCCAACACAGATAAATTACACATGTGCACATGAACACACACGCTCAGATGTGTGGCACAGCAAGATCATTTATCTGGAAGACACACACTAACTATGCGTGTAATGTCAAATTCATGGACACACACATCAATGCGGATGGGCTGTCTAGACGCAACTCTAATTTGATGCACTTTGGTTTCAAGCAATGGACAGCAGCCATTAGTCGATATGCAGGAGCTCCAGACTGAAACATTTCATTACTGCGTGCCTGTGTGTATGTATGTGTGTGCTGAATTTCTTTTTTAAGGTTTCTTAAATGCTTTTTTTTTTTTTTAGTTTTATTGGTTTTCCTTACTCAGTTTTATAAAAATGTTTTTACTATCAAACTATTTATGAACTCTGGTGAGCTGCTTTAAGGAAATATGACATAACTGCAACATCCATGGTTCAGTTCCTGCCCAGTGGACCTCTGCTGCATGTACCTCTATTTCTCCACTGTCTTTCTGCCACTGCCAGCTCTTAATGTTGTGACGGACCAATTTGCTGTGATAATTACTTTAAACTGACAAAGCGATCAATTTATCAACAAACAAAATGTGATCTTATGCAAACAAAATGATAATGGACTATACTGATGCGAGCACATACTGATGGGTGAGATGTTTTGCAAATGCATGCTTGACGGGGAAGAAGGCTGATTCCTGTCCTCTCTGACAAGTGTATACAGCAACCCATTATTACTTGAAAAATGACAAAAAAGATGACAAAACACCCTTGTCTGTGTGTGTGTGTGTGTGTGTGTGTGTGTACACTAGCATAACGGAGGAGATATTTTATCCTGGCTCACCGGGCAAGGCACCGACTCAGAGGGAAGAAACAAGATAAATTCTCCGCCATGGCACATTTATCTCTATTACTTCCAGCAACACCAAGCATCTAAATTCTACTGATGATAGCCCAGGGGTTTTATACCAGTTATCAGTGTGATCCCCTCATATCAAATGTTTAACAGTCTCCTTGGTCAAAGTTGGTTATTTTTTCAACAGCATGAACAGAAAAGAGGAGATGGTCTTTACACCTGCTCTTTAGAAATTGCAGACGAAACAGCTTTATTTACTCCTAAATTTAGTAGTGATGCACTTTTGAGTCTCTTGACATCCCTCCTGCTTGTGCTTGGCATTCGCAATGACCAGACATCTGAAAGCTGAAACCAAACACCTTGAAATCAAGCGCATAACAAGATAGTGACTTTAAACTAGGCCTTGCTAAATCCCACTGAAGCCACTCCTGTTTTGTCTCTGCCTATGACCTTTGGAAGGACTGCAACTTTACTTCTGTTCACAAGAGTCACCACAAGTTAGATTACACTGATTACCATTACTATTGTCCTGCAGGGACAAACAACAACAATGAATACAGTACATTTACATAAAACAATGTAACAATAAATAGAGTCACAGTTGTGAACTTTAGTGTCTGACATACTCATGATTTACAGATTCATTTACATACACATCACTGTAGATACCTTGCACCTCAGCGCTAACCATTGGGTTTAATTTGCAGCTAATTGCACATTGCCCTTGGCCTACTGAGAGCTCATCGTTCTGTTTAACACTTGAAGATGAGCCCCAGTAGGCTCTTAGTTGCATGTTTCCCTCCTTCCTGCTTTAATAAGAAGTCATGCTTAAGGCCACCGTTCAGCATGTTTTCCTGTAATGATGTTTGGTTGTCTAAGTAAATGAGATTACTGATGCCTCGTTCTTTTATGAGAATACACCAAACACACATGAATACATTCATAACCTCATATTGTGTCACACACACATCCATATTCAGCACACACGTCTAGATACACAAATGCAGTCAACTTTTTTCTCTCAGCACTGTTTCCAATATTACTACTGATTTCAGACATTTTCTGTCCAAGTGCATTTTTCCTTAAAAATTTGGGGTTGCGGCTTGTCTGAATGGATATTTGGACAATACCTTTTGTCTGGACCCAGGAGGAAAGAGTGTTAATCCACAGTTTTGGCCGTTACTGCAATATTTTTTGAAAGTGTGAAAGCCAACAGAATATAAGTGCGACTGCTTGTATTTTCTCCATGTTTTTGCCATCAGCTATGTGTTGTTTTTGTATTTCAGTACCATTTTTATTGTGTACATTGTCCAAAATAACAAGAGAATTTGTAGTGATGCATATTTTCACTATTATTAAAAGATGTGATCCAAGTTATTTTATTTATAGGCTTATTGTTTAAGCTTGTTATTTATATTCATTCTAATGATGTAAGTCTTAACAATCATATAAAGCTGTCTTAGACTTCTGAGCAATGTCTTAAATTTTAATTATTCTGTATATCTGAGAACAGGTGGAAGCTCAGGGTAATAAAAGATCATCTTCAGGCAGCAGCTTCCTTTGTGCTCGACTGCAAAGAAACTGTTTTCACCCTCAGAGATACTTTCCTCCACTAACAGAACTTCATTTGCATTGGCTCAGACAGGAATGTGTTGGTGCCACATGGTAGTCCAAATGCTGGGGGTTGTAGATTGTTTTAAAGGATTTTGCTTCAATTTAATACCACCCAACACCATCATGTTGATCCGAGAGCCTTCTGTACAAGCTCTGACAACTTTAACCAGTCTAATAATAGTACTGACACTCACCAGGCCATGAGGGTCACTGGAGGTCATATGTTCAAAAACAAGAAATAAACACAAAACAGGAAAAAAGTGTCATTGCCCTTTAAAGATAAACAGCAGTACCTGTTGTAATCATTGGGCCAGGTGGTGTTTTGACGTCCAGGATGTCTCTGCCAACTCTGTAAGCAGTGGTGGGAGTCACGCTGTATCTCCAGCAGGCAGCAGACGACCTCTGGCCCCTGGCGCCCACTGACGCACAGCAAGGCCCTCTGCTGACCCTCCACCCAACGGGCAAGCTGCTACTGCCAGTCACGTGGTCAACAGAAAACCATGTCCCACATGGCAAAGCTGTTATGGGGAGACACGTTCAGATAAGGACAAGTTTGAATAAGATGCACCAGCACTGTTCTGCCCTAAATCACATCATATAATCTATGTAAAATAGCTGCAGGTGAATCATAGACATGAAGTATGGTGGAGAAAAGGTGGTGCAGAACAGATATGAAGCATACATACTACAACAAGAGCATGTATGTGTGATGTATGTATGCGACAAGAAGCGGGAAAATGTTTGGTATAGAGACTCAACATATTCAAGGTCACATGCCATGGATTTGTTAAGGTGGATATTTACATTCAAGTATCTTGAGCCAAATCCACCGTGAGGCTTGGTCAACAACAGCAGGGATTGAGAAGAAATAAATGAATAGAATGGGAAAGTCAAATGGGAAAATGCACCAAAGGTTAAGCTACAGCATGTTAAAGGTCATAGACATGGCAATTTGTGAGGGCGGAGGAGAATTCAGCTGCATCATAACCCAGAAACCAATTAAATCTAAAATTTTTTGGTCAGGGAAAAGAGGCATTCACAAACACTGCCCACCAATGTATTCCAACATTTCAATTCAGAATACACATTGGATTTCTGTTGTTAAAATGTCATATTCAATGGGATCTCAAAATTTGGAAATAAAAACATAACATGATCTTTAGTTCATGTAGTGAAGTTAGCCAGTTCAGAAGGAAGGACAGAGCACCACAGCAAAGTGACAGCCAACAAAAGCAGCAGAGGAGGACAAATAAAACAGACAATGCATTCCCACGGGAGAGATGACAGATAGCCACAGTTTGTATGATGAAAAGGTACAGACATGGGGCAAGTGTGGAGGAGCTGAGAGGAGAGGAATCAAACATTCAGATGGTGTCTCAGACGTGCTCAGGAGTATGACACAAGTGGCAGAAGCAGCATGAAAACATGAGATGAAGTGGATGGTGCTGAATACATCTGACACCTATTGCACCAGTGTGAGTCTGCAGAGTTCGGGACGCGGACTCTTCTGCTGTGTGTGTCCGTCTGTGTGTTCATGGCTCTGTTCGTGTGAGAGGCCAATTCACCTCAAGCAGGTCTCTGAACCTTTGAACGCAGGTATCCACTGGAACAAAAATGCTGCTTTGGTCCAGGACACAGCCTTGGGTGAATACCTGATGGAAATACAGATGGTAGAGATAGAGAAAGACAGAGGCAGAACAGAAAGAGACACAGAGAGAGGAGAGAGAAGAGATGGGAGCAGGGTGAGTGATAAAGAAATAATGAGAGTGTTACACTGACAGAGACATACGACAAAAGTAAATAAATAGTGAAGGAGAAAGAGCAGCACAAAAAGTCAAGCTGTCTTTCAAATAGATGAGTACCTCAGCATTTTAGAGCCGAGTCTCCAGCTGTCGCAAAATTGTAAAGTGCACAAAAACAAAAAGCGTCTGTCACAGTGGCAAACCGCCATCCATACAGGCTGAAGGATAAAGGTCAGAAAATGATCTGTCATTGGCATAATTGCATCCGCTGAAGTTGTGTATCAGTGGCCCAGCATTTCTCAGATTGCTTTTCACACTTCATTCTTCCCTTGATGGAAAGGTAATCTATGAACTAAACTAGAAACTTTACAGTTGCTGCTCACAGTGGGAAGGAGGAGAGAGATGGACTTCAGGTGAAGCAGAGGAGAAAGGAACGAGCATGTGACTTCAGAATGTGACAAAATTTGAGCAAAATTTTCTCACTGAAAAAAGTAGCATTATTCTCCTAATGTGCCCATTCAGTCAACACATCGACATGCTGACACACTTGAGACACACTTGAGATGCAAAGTAGTTTATGACCTCCGAAGTTGTTCTTCACAAACCAAGAGTGAGTGTGATTTCAAATTTCAATATTAAAGAGAGATTATGGGTCTTGGTTATCAGGCACTTATTAAATATGACAAAGGTAAACCTGCTTTCACGAGCAGAGATTGGACTAATGATCTAAATACGGATGTTGACAAAGCGGTATGGGAACAGATATGGGAATCAGCAAACAACATCTCGGTCTGTAATAGGACAAGAGAAACCAAATTTAGACTTCTTCATCGTTTACAGATCACTCCCCAGTTTACACACAAACAGGATAACAGTAAATCAGAACTGTGCACTAAGTGTAATGTTGAGGTGGGGAGTTTCATTCATTGTGTCTGGACTTGTAGATATATTGATAAAAACTGGCAAGATGTAGAAAATCGACTCCATTTAATTTTAAACCTAAAAAAGACCCGACGTGTCTACTGTTTGGCGGACACACAACTTAAAAGTGCACATTCCAAAAGACTCTTCTCTATTCTCACTTTTTGTGCAAGGAACAACATATTGCCGAAGTGGATAGACTGTAAATCTGCCACAACAGCTGGATGACATAAGGTTATTTTTGACATGTTACCCATGGAATACTTAACATACAGGTCCAGATGTACGACTGAGGTTTTCTGAGGTTCTCCCATTCCTGACTTATATTGGTACAAGACTAGCAGCCATTGCGTTGAAGAGTCTGGTGGACCATAAGTGATAACACATACCGGGTTACATGAGTTATTATACACCTGATGTTAATGATGCTGCTGTGGTGGAATGTAAAAACTGGATGCTGTCTTGGGGGGACTCCCCCACTCTTATTTCTATGTATCATATATGATTTTTTTTTGTTTATGTATGATATGGCCCCATCCCCTCTTGTTCTTGTTGTTTTGGTTGTTTTTGTTTAAGACAGCACTGTTTCTTTGTTTTTGTGGCTGTCTATGCTGGTTTGCATTTATATATATCTGGCTACTCATAATGACATGTTGTTTATGTGAAGGGACAGAAACGGTACTACTTTATATTTGTTACACATGGCATAACCTTCCGTTCATGTCTCAGCCTCTTGCTTTACATTTGTATTTCTTTTTCTTTCTTTTTTTTATATATATGAAAAACTCAATAAAGATATTGAGCAGAGAAAAAAATCTATATTGTAGCAGCTCCAAGAACAAGACCGGGTCAAAACCTTGGCTGGGGTGAATGTACACAATTTGGGACACTGTTAAAACTGTTGTGTAGCCGCTGTAAACAACTGACATCATGGCATCATATTTCCATACCTTGCGTCTTCTCTCCTGTTCTCACATGTTCAGTATTTTATTACAGCTGGATTCACAACAGAGCTGATCCTGCTCACGTTTCTGCTGTCAGACAATGGTACACATGAAAAACAGCAACTGAAACAACTTCATGTTAACTTCCAAGCTATTTCCAAGCTGCTGCTCAAATCAAATGCTAAAAATCTTTATTTTAGACACACAGCAAAGCCAATTTAATCGTACACAAAGAAAGTGGGCATTTCCTCATTATACTGTGTCACCGTGTAAAACAGAGACTTGTGACTAAAATGCGTGGCAGCTCAAACTAGACTGGAAAGCAAAGCAAGAAACTGATCCGAATTTAAAGACCTGTAGTACTCAGCTGATAATTGTGTGTATCAAGTTACAAGTCAGGTGAGTGAGTGTCACACTGTGGCACTGGTGCTGTAGGATCTACAAGAGTCAGCTTGTTTCTGGACAAAGATAAGAGGAAGATCATTTACTGCTGTTTCAAGCTCAAGATGAACATCTCTGTACATCCCACCACACAGCTTAAGCCCTTTGTGGGGTGGTTCTCCATGGTCAAGTGTTTGGTCTGCTTGGAAGATTAATGATGTGGATGGAGCTGAGGGAAACGCTGAGGCATACACTATTCTCTACAAATCATATACTGTCAACTAGGCCTACACGATATCAGCAAAATGTACTGTGTGTGATGACACTGTTCAAAATTGCAATGATGATATGACTTGGGATAAATGAGCAAATATTCAGGTGTGCATATTAACCATACAGTTCCTGTGTCTTTCTGAAAGCAACTCAATACACTGTAGTACATATGCTGGGCCTGTAATGGCGCTGTAACACCGCCACACAAATACCGTACACCAAAAACTGAGAAGAAGAGTGGAAAGCTTGCACGCTGTAAACAAACTCCAAATGTTATAACTTGGCTGAACACGAGAAGTCACCCCATGTCATGGGGAAGTCATGGGGACACCCCAGAGGTCATTTCCAGGTCCATCACTAAATATTTAATATCTATATTGATAATCTACCTGAGAGATGGCCTGGAGTTACCAAATGCTGATGGTATGATCAGTTATACACTTGCTTCACTTCACACTGAATGCTAGACAGCCCTGATTCAATCTGTTTTTCAATGTGTATAAGACAGGGAAATGAAACATTCATGGTAAAAACAGAGACAGCGGTCACCAGTGAGCTTGACAATGTCAGGTACTTATAGGAATCGTCTTAGACTCCCCTCAAAGATTTGATAAACAAGTGAATAATCTTTCCAAGTTCAGACCTCGTCTGATTCAGTCATCACAATCCAGAGAAGGCCAAGCTCCACATGCAAACCAATATATTTTCACTATCACCTTCATAAAGAATAATTCCCTGGTCACAAGCTTCACAATCGACCATAAAACCCATCACATCACATTACTATATAACCACACAATAAAAATCAGGCACAAAAAACCAATGAGGTGGCACCTTTGTCTCATATTGGAGTAAAAACAATATGTTCAGCTCCGAAGCTTCATAAGCCGTTCCAACCTGAAGCTTATTTTTAAATGCCTACATGGTCATGCTCCCTCCTTGCTTAATGATTTTTTTTCAAGACACCAGTACTCTAGTAGATGCACCACACGGGCCACAAAACAGTTAATGTCGCATTCCAATGCACAATACCTCTTTTTGACAACCAGCCATTTATCCACTGAGTGGGAAATGTAACAGTACTTTTTAACTGTGTTTCTCAAACACCCATTTCAGTTAATGTAAAACATGGCTGCAATGTCCAGTCCAATATATATGACATAAAAGGCTACTATACTTTATTAAAGACATTATATTTATCATGCAACATACATGTTAATCACATTTGACTTTAAGCCATGGTGTTCTATAAAGGGGTTTATGCATTATCCAATTCAAGACTATATATTACTTGAACAGAAACTTGGCATTTTGTGCATTTTCACTTAATATTTCACAGAAATGAAATCGTGGCTCACGCTGTGTAGCGGTAGACAGAATCTTATGAACCTCTTGTTCCACAGTACAGGTTCTGTATTTTCCTGCAAGACCAGAGGTGTGAGACTGCCCATTTCTGTTTTGCACTTAGGGTATTGAGGGGGCAGGTGCAGGTCAGCATTAAACTTATGAAGTTGAGAGGGGGGTGTATTCAACTGAACAGTTTTAACTTTGTTACAGATACTCAAGGTCTAACACTTTCCCTGTGCATCATCCCATTCATCATCTGTACTCTTTATATTAACGTCTCCTTCAAATGCTTCCTTTGCTGCAGTGTTATACTCCACCCTCATGTCATCCAAAGAACAAACCTATGAAATGACCTATCTGCTATGAGAAGAGCTGCCACTCTGAGCATAACCAACACAATATTAATGTTTTCTACAGAAGTGTTGAATCATTGCCTTGAAACATTGTCTTCACACCAAACACAGCTGTTGAAAAAGTCTCCAGGGGACAGGTGTGTCGACTTTGCATTTCACTTAAGCTGAAAAACTGTGCATCTGGTGCCTGTGCACAATTGTATGCTGCTCTAATAATATTATGTCAATGTCAAAAAATAAAGTAGGAAAAAAAAATAGAAACAACACACCTCTTGTTCCATCACAGGTCAATGTCAAAGTCAGCCTACGTTGCTGGTCACTGGTTCCCATTAATTATTCACATGCACTTTGAAATACTGCTATTCTGGTCATACATGGTCATCGTAGTTTGCATCTCAGCCTACTGTGATGTCATGTGGCTACCTCTCCTTTTCACACCTCATCCTGCATAGCCATTTCCTTCTTGTCACCTTTTATTTACACTGCTGAGACCATGGTCAAGACTTTGTTATTGTCCAAATCTTTTCCACTATCTGTCTCCATGGTCAGTAGTTGTCATCAAGTACTGCTGTGGGTGGGGCCATCTATACCTGAGGTGTGAGTAAATACTTCCCTATTTGACCACAATAAAGAAGAACCATGTGTAAGGGGAGAAGAACCATAGCACAAAAGTGCAAAAGAAATCAATTAAGTAGCTACAAGCTAAATGTAAACCAAAATGTACTCCTGCATATTCCTGAATAAATCCATGTTGACTGAAATTACCACACACTGACACGTGGTAAATTTATGGCCAGACTGCAACACAGTTTTGGAGTGTTTCTGGAACTGTAGGCAGAGTATAATACAGTTGCCACAGTCTGCTGTGTTCTCTGTACTTGATGGATATTTAAAGGAGTCTATGGAGACCGTAATGCCCCAGAGCTAGTCTTTTGCCCCAGGCCACCTTAATGGATGGTTCTAGTAATTACCTTTAATTCAAATTAGTAAATGTATGTGTTAAAAAATAAAAGGGAAACTGTGGCATACACAGTGCTGACTTGCAGTGGATGCTACACTAAAACACCAGACGTCAGCACAGCTAGCAGCAAACAGATGACTTTGGTAAGTGTAATATAATTAGCAAGTGCAATAAAACAGCCAATTAGAGTTGCAACAGTATGTTTAACTTGCTCAGCAGAGCTGTATGATTACTTCAGATTAACTAAAGATTAGTATTTCTTCTGGAGCAGTTGTATTAACCAACAAATAGCAAACATACCAATTGATATTACTCTTCCCTCCCATCCCTTTGATTACATGTACACGTATAAACACATGTCCGTGCAAAAGTGCGGCAAATACATTTAAGGTCGAGGTATGAAGGATGAGGTCTTTCATTCATCTCAACAGTACAGAATACATGTGGTATTAAAGAAATATGCAGGAGAAATGAAACAAGGAGAGGGGGAGCGTGCTCACATCTGCGGCTCTCCGTCTCTAACTGCAGATGAAAGGAAGTCGTTTGAAGTTGATGTGGTGCTATTTCTCCAATGACTCAGATTAAACACTGATGCCCATGCTGAGCAGCACATTCATCACTTCAATGATACTTTTAGTGGCCGTTCCTCTGCTCGGGCGGAAATTAACAGCACTCTGGTGCCCTGCGTGTGTGCACGTAAAACCTGCTCGCTCCCTCGCTCTCTCTCTCTTTCTCTTCCCACACTCTCCACACACAAAAATGGCCAATTCCGCACACATACAAAGACACACAGGTGTTTTGGGTATATAAACTTCATGTTCTTCATTGCTGCCACAACACTCTTCCACTGAGGGGACATAAGATGATGGTGTTTTTTTAAACTGTGGCCTCTTAACTCATCAGACTCATTCACCGGAGGAGTTCGAGACTCTTCAATTATGCCATTAAAACATTATGATGACTCATTCATTTACCGGGTTGATTATAATTTAAATGACAGATGATGCTTGTGAAAAATGTTAACGTTGTTATGGTGACAGAAAATGACTACCTGCATCAGTGAGTTATTATACAGGTCTAAAAAGTGACTTCTGCATTGAAGGTAGGTCACTGTAAAATAGCTCCATTAACCCACAGGATAATTATAAACATAAAGTGGGAAATTTATTTGTCTTCAATTCCTTATGAACCATCCTCTTTGTCTGTCTGCTACATTTACATTGTATGTTTATAATGACATGTTTGAACGAAACATTAAACTATTTATACTAACTACTTTTTTCCTGTAGTGGCTGTGCTCACAACCGTGCAGGCCTCAGAGTATGACTGTACACAGCAAGTCAGTTATTTCCATCCAGTGGCCTCAAGGGGTCTCTGTTGGGGTTTTAAGGCCCTTACTCTTCTGTAATCAAATAACATCTTTCCATTTCTAACAAATAATGGGTTGATATGAGTTCGAGGTTTCAGTATTTATGTGGCCTATGTGTGTGGACTATAAATTTGCTCATGCATACATAACATACAGTACTTAGCAGGGTAGTTAGTTATGCAGAAGTCTGAATCAGTGTAATTTGATCATTGTGGCTCTAACCTCATGGGATAAATATCCAATAAAAGACATTTTGGTGTCTGGATAAGCGTAAATCCATCCAATTTGAGGCCTAATTAAGTGGGACTTACATCGCGCTCAGGGACAGTTGGTTATAAGGGACAGAAAAATGACCAGAGGCATCAACGTCTCCCTGGTCTCAGGAGAGCACTAGATCCAATAAGGATGGAAATAAGAGAGGGGTCACTGTGGCTTACTTTAGTATGGAAGCACATCATCTGAACTGATGAGAGAACACACAGCACAGTATGCATGTACAGGCTCTGCCACAAAGATAGATGACAGGGAGGAGATGAATGTTTACAGACCTTCACATGAGTCAAAGATGCAGGGCTAAATTACCACTAAGTGATTTTTTGACCACTTTCTGACCCACTGAGGAGGCATCAGCAGCTGGCTGACCCTTCACCCTGAACAGAGGCTGGAAGGATCATTTCCCCTTCAAGAATTAGAAAGATAAAAAAAAACATATTTCCTCTAGACTAAGAAACAGATGATTCCTCTTATTTTTATATCACTCCACATTATCACACCATAAGCTGCAGCAGCTATTAAACTTAATACAGTATTCCTCCCAGGCATAAAAACGCAGCTTTCTGCTCCTGCTGTAAACAGTCAAGGTTGTACACAAACATAAACTCCTATGATAAGCAGTATCTGGTGATCATAAAAGGGCTGGGGCGAAAATGTGGCTGCTTCTATATGGACAAAGATACACACGAGTCGCGTCAGGCCACAAAACAAATTAGTCTCTGTCAGAATCCCGTCAGATGTCTTCCTGTGTATTTCCAGATTTCACGGGCGGAGCAAAAAAATAAAGGTCTCCTGCGATAT
Organism: Caranx ignobilis; assembly: GCA_021432705.1. Classification (NCBI taxonomy): domain Eukaryota; kingdom Metazoa; phylum Chordata; class Actinopteri; order Carangiformes; family Carangidae; genus Caranx; species Caranx ignobilis. The sequence goes on from MU269989.1 coordinate 13,569,987, forward strand.
AGAGACAGAAAGCCATATCAGGAGGTCATCTGTGCTTCAAAAGGGAGATATATTAAATTCATTCATCTCAGTCAGTGGGAGTGCCAGTACTGTGGCTTCCATGTGATGAGGGATAGAGAGATCTCCCTCTCTCATTCGGCCTGCCTGGCTCACCGCCTTCACAGGCATTGTCTGGGAAAATATCCCCTGTAATAGAGCCAATGATTAAATAAAGACAGAGAGGTGTGTGTGCATGACTGTATTTGTGGCGCGTGTCTTGCATGAATGCTCATACAAAGACCAGAGTGAATAGCCAGTGCTTGGAAATGGTCTAAGAGAAAAGGAAAAGAGCGCAGGAGGGTGATGAAAAATCCTAAAAATGAAAGAGACAGTGATGGAGGGAAGAACAACGTAGGAAAGAGAGAAAGAGAAAGCAACAAGAGGCCACCAGGAGGACAGCGAGGAGGGAGGGCGGCCTGTGGCCAAGCTCGCATTTATCATGTGTCAACACGCCATGCTCATAGAACACTTACATTCACATACAAGATAGATCCAGTATCTCAAACACAGACAGTACCACACACATACAGTGCACAGAGTCAAACCACATCAAATAACACGCCTGAAGGTTAGAAACAAAATAAAGTGCTGAGTGCGTGGCTGCATGCAGTACAGTATGGCCTAATATAAAAGTATATGTTATAACAGCAAAGAAGAGGAGTCACTAACTGTGATTCATAGCGGTTTGAGAGGTGAAGTCTCAACTTTAATCGATCTGTGAATGTGTTTTTCACCCCTGTGTCGCAGCAAGTTGTTGAATTGGCTGTTGAGTGAGAGACGGGGGAACAGGGGAGGGGGTGAGGAGGTGAAGGAGACAAGGAGAGAGGAGGGAGGAGAGGTGGTGCTGAAGGCAAAAAGAACAAAAGGAAGCTGGAGGACGCTGGGCAGAGGAAATGGTTTGAGGCAGATGGAGGGCTCGGCACCTGGTTTATTATTACGTTATGAAGGTGAGGTGTTGTGTGAGGAGGCTGAAAGCTGTCGACTCTGCAGCTCTGAGAGCCTGCACAGCCAGAACCTGAGTGAAGAGGGAATCCTCAACACAGCTCCTGATTATCCTAATCCATACATTAGCGCCCATGTCCACACTTATTTAATATTGTATCTGATTACATAGTGGAATTTCTTGACTGCTTTAGTGCATAATGAAAACTGACTACAGTGAGGTAAAATGTCAGTTCATAAGAAATGGGCATTCAAACATCAAAAGATTTACTTAGCTGCAATTACAGCCCGTTCTGCAGTGTTAGTGTGTCCTCGAATCTCTTTATTGCACTTAATACTGTGTGGGAGTGACCGGTTTATCGGCACGGAAACATGTGAAAAACGATGTGTGTGAGTCTGAGCTGTGCTTTAAGAGCAGGAAGGTGAGAGGGACACAAGTGCTACAGGCTTGGCTACTGTGGTGCTGGTGACAATTTGCCAGTCGACTTTCAATTTATGACTTTATTCTGCTGCTTATTCCATTTGCCACAGAGGAGGCTGAATTCCCTGACTGATACCTAATTCCGTGACAAATTCAGAGATGGCGGAATCCTTGGGGGACTAATAAATGGGTTTCCAAGCTGTCAGTATTGTTGTGTTGACATTGCATCTCACAGTATTTCACCAATTTCCCTGGATCGTGCTTTTCACAGCTAGCAAATGTGCACGGTTTTTCGGGCGTCACAGCTAGTGAGGTGTATTCTCATGTAACACTCAGCCTTTGCTTATTCATACAGCGTCCCTTTGATGCCATCTCTCACAGCCCATCCAACACTTCTCCGATCGCCCTCTCTACTTTTCGACACAATTGCATTTCCCCTGATCCTATTCCTCCATTCTCCCTCAATCTTATTTTTCTCTCTGTCATTCAGATTTCATTTCATAACTCCCTTCTGTTTGTTGGCAATGTGCCATGAACTACTTGTCTATATATTTATATTGCATGAATTTACTAAATTATCTGAAAGGAAATAGAGGAGAAAGCTCGGGAGGTGGCTAACACACACCATATTATAAGCACATGTCGTTTGCCCTTTTGCTCTGCACCACCAGGACCCGCTACAGTCGCACACTTTTATCCTTGTAGACTTCTCCCTTCTTCTTTCTCATTTCATCCTCCCTCCCTTCTGCATTCTCTCCCTGCCCTGTGACTGAACCCAGTGTGTGGACTGACTGTGATATTGGCTGTGTGGGTGACAGGCTCGCTGGTGTGATATCTGAGGGGAAGAAAAACAGATCAGCGTCTCTTTACTTAACACCCTCTCTCCTTCACCAGCCACTGATGAAGGAAGGAGTGAGTGGAGATAGCAGGGAATGTTATTCATTTATTTTTCAAAAGGTGGCTATCTTTCTCCAAGAGCCTTTTTGAGTTCAAGGTCTCAAGGAAATTCCACAAATAGAAGAAAACTGATGCAAAAGGAAATCATTTTGTTCCTGACTGGAACTTACAACTCTTTCTCCCTCTGTCAAACCAAAGTATCTCTGTTATATATCATTATATATCATAAACCTCAGGGTCCTGCTCAGTCAGTAAGTCATAGAATTTAATGATTCAGGCAGCTTGTTGTAACATAATCTAGACATCACTATGAATTGTGAATTGCATGTTGATCCACTGACAAAAACTTGAACTCCACCATAAGGAGAGCAAGTTAGGCATTTGGTCTGATCTCAGGGAGAGGAGTTTTAGGTAGGAACACCAACTAAAAACTGTGGCTGAGTCAGGGAGAAGATCCTCCTGAACAGTCTCCCTCCTCCCCTGCTGTCCTCATCCTGCCCCACCCCGGCCTCAGCCATCGATCAGGAACTAAGCGCTGCCTTTAATTGGTTGGACAAGGTCGATTGCCCGTGCAGACAGCAGGAGGCCCGAAGGGGTATCGGGGAGTCTGGAATGTGTGCATGTGTATATGTGTGAGTGTGCGCGTGCCAGCCACTGAAAACACTGGAAGCCCTTCAGACTCTCTCTTAGGGCAATCATTGTAATGAAGTGAAAATCTGCAGTTCAGAAAACCACTGACCCCCTGATTAACTGACAACTGAGGGAAACAAATAACTTATCGTCCCTCCCCCTGACCCAGTAAGTATGTTTTTTTTGTTACATGTGGATGCACGCTCTGTATACCTCATTACTGGAATAGCCTAAAACAATATCAATTCATGCAAAAGGCAGAGTGAAGAAAATAAGTAGGTGACAGGAGAAGCAGATGTTTGCAGTGAGCTGTTGTCACTGTATGCGTGCGACATCACTTTGAAGTGAGCAGGCATTCACATCTTTCATCATTACACACGAATGTTCCATTACATTATCATTTAGTGAGACAAACATGCCATTATTAGTCAGAGCATCAATAGCAGAGGTAGTGCTGTGATATCTGCCACTTTCACATTTTCCAGAGGTGATTTATTCAAAGAAGTAACAAACGAGAGGATCAGAGCTGCTTTTGTTGTTCGTCCCAATGATAAAATTCATATTTCAATGCAGATTAAAGACCCAATTAATAAAAAGCATCTTGACTGACACCACTTAGGTCTCCACTCTATTCAAATCGAACATATTGCTAAGCCTGCCCCAGCTGTCACCTCTGGCTCCAAGCTGTGCTGTCCATTTTCTCTGGTGATAAGTAGAGCTTTTGTCTGCAGAAAATTGAGTTCCTAATCTACACTTCCACTTTACACTTTGTCTCTCATTTTCTACAAGCAGAACAGTTTTCTATTCTACAATAAAGGCAAACATGACTGTGTCTCATTTAGTAAATTGAATTAAAATTTGTTCTAGAGAATGAGTTGAAGCTGGCTAATCCGACACACAAGTTTTTTTCCCCCCTGTGGCAGCTCATGTACTGATGGTAAACTGATCTCATGGAGGACTGGTTTGTTTCCAAACTTTTAAGAGACAACAAGAAAAACCTAACTATTTAGGGATAACAGAAGTGATCAATGTATTGAAATCAGAAATAAACTGAATAGAAAAAGGTCAACGTGTCTGAATGTTTTTAAAACAGGACTGGCCTTGTGGACAAGACGTGCGTGTTAAAGTTAACAAGATCAACAGGAAATGTTTTGCAGCTGGGAACACACTAACCTATTTAAAATACCATTGTAACCCCAATTTGGCTATTGTGATTTTTTGGATTATAGAGTCAGTAGTCTGCACAAAACAAAGCCAAGCACAGTCAGCACACATCAACACTGACTGTAAATCCAAACACACACGTCCTCCTTCCAAATGAGGCTCGGAGCCAACCCCCACCCCTCCTCACACACACTGTTTTGCAAAGAGTTTGTAAAGTGTTGTAGGACTGAACAGACACATTTCCACTTGTACAAATGTAATGATTCATGACAACTCATCACCTCGTGTTTTTTTATGCCCTGGTGATGCTGGGGGAATTTCTTCAAATTTGGCACAAACCCACACTTAAGGATTCAATGGACTGGTTAGATTTTTGTGGTCAAGGTCATCTCCCCTATGACATCATAATGATTTGCAAAAACACTTTTATGGCCATTACTCAACGCCACAGTTAAGCAACAGAAGGGATGTAGTGACCATACTCTCTGCAACCTCACTATTTGACTGAGCATCACAAGCATCAGTGTTAGTTTGTCGAGACCTCAGAACACTTCTGCCCCCCTGCACTGAGCCACATTATTCCTGGGTTGTTCTGACACAAACCCACTTTGACGTCTATGAGAAACCATTTCTCTACATGAAACAGACCAAAACAAAGCCAGAGTCTGAATGAGCTACATGGATATGTGTGTGCATGCTCCTGGTGTGTGAGGTCAGTCTGAGCCTGCATGCTTGCATCAACAAAAGTTATAAATGGCAGTTGGCTAACAATGAATGTAACTGTGTGTGTCTATGCCTAGAATTTGCCTCTCATAAAATGTGATGATGAGCTGATTAAGCCTGTAAAAGTCTTATGTATTTCCAGCATGATAAACGGCCTTAAAATTAATTCATGTTACAGCCAATCCCATTGATTTACCATGGCTTCAACTCTGGGTTTGTGTTTGGCTTGCTTCCCAACCCTGCCTCAACAATCTATTTAATGGTCACATGAAAATTAAATTCAATTTAATCAAGTTAAAGATAAGTCCAGACAACACTGTGACCTCTAATTACTACATTTATACCATAATGGTTTAAATGTATGTAACCTAATGTAACATCTTATAGACATTTAAAGAGCCACAGCCTGTTAAGTTTCTATAATGATGTTTTTCTTACTTGTGGTAAAATCTGCAATGTGTACAGGTAAATTTACTGCTTACAGTTGCTGAGCTGTTGCTGGCTGTTGATCACGTAGCCCTTAAAGATCTTGTCCAGAGAGATGCTTTGGAGGCACAGACGAATGATCTCATTACTCATCTGCAACACAGCAGAAAACAAACACTGTCTCACACACTTGTCACAAATAATGAGCTTCGGGGGACCAAGTTACAGACACTGAGATTTACATTTATTACACGCTCAAGTGCTGAGCTATAATAACAAGTCACTGTTATACAAAACCCAGGATACGAAGTAGTCTTACAGTACAAAGTCATTAGCTACAAAAAGGGGACAAACAGCAAGCAAAACCAAGGTATTAGCTTATTCATTACTCGCTCCAGAGCACACGTTTTGGTTTTTATAATGCTTAGCTGAGAAGACAGAAATAATATACTTGTTAGAGTGGTCTGGATCAGTCTGAATTTTGGGTCTGGGTCTAGAAAGGTTTTCTGAGTGACTCAACATACTTATTAAGTGATCACAGCTCTTAAAGTTGGCTAGACTGACAAAACTCAATACACAAACTGCATGACGGCAGCAAACCAACATGAAAATGAATAACTTACAAATAAACAAACATTATATTGGCTGTGGCGAACCACCACTGTCTGTCATTTGTTTGAATAATGCCCTCTGAGACCATAATATATAGTAATAATAATATAATAAAATATAAAAAAAATAAGACAAGATATCAACCAAACACGAAAACAAATGTCAAAATGGGTTGTTGACTAATCTAAACTAGACATCTCTGAAAACCACTGAATTCACAACTTGAATGTATAAACTGGCTCATACTATATGCTGTAAAGACTTTGAACCATGATCAGCTAATTCAAACTCTTTCAAGCTGTATAAAACACCTGACACCTGAAGAACTTGAAGAACTGACAATGAACAAAATTCTATCAAAATAAGTGTACAATCCTCTTATCAAGTAATCTAAATCATTTCATTCACGGGTTGAACCCAGCCTTTGGCCTCTGTGTATTCACTGTAATTCCAGTGAAAATGGAAATTCCATAAAAACAGTCATAAAAACTGAAAGGGATCAATCTGTGACAGCTTGGATCTGGTACCTCTTGACTTTCACACTAAAGGTCACATATGGCATTGACTTAAATTGACAGACCTTAAACTTACTTTACACTTGAGACCTAGCTGTGTAACACTTTGCTTGAACTGAATATTTGATCGCATTCATAAGCTTAAAGCCCCAGATTGAAGTAGTTAGTTGCATATATCCCCTGCAGGTTCAGTCCAACTGCCAGATGTGGGCTGAGCAGGGCTGGGCACATCTGTATCAATTCAAAAGGAGACCCTCACACAGGCATGCTCATTTGGACATAAATGCACACATACACAAGCATATCAAATAAATAGAAGTCTCAAACTCTGTCTCTCTCTCTCACACAAACACACACAAACATGCATACACACTAACACACAGGTGTGGCTTTATACCACAGAGGGCGAAAAAAGAGTAAGGCTTAAAGTGAGTGTAATTCAAGCAGGCGCACATTTCATAAAAGCCCCTATTTGATGTGCTGGGTGTCAGTCAAGCATGCCGTCTGTGACACACACGTGCACACACAGGCACACACACACACAGGTAGGTTATAAGAGGGGAGGAAGCGAGGCGAAGGAAGGAGAGGGTGTAATTATTGAGGATGATGTGTATAGAGGCCTATGTGGAATGACAGCTTCCCTTTCATTTCCCTGATCACTGGTTTAATCCTGACAGAGCTACAGCGGGCCACGGAGCTGCTCTGTCTGCCTGCATGCCTGGGCACCAACACACCAACTTTACTGCCGTTTGTGTGTATGTGTGTGCACGCCTGTGTGCCTGTATGAGACAGGATGACACAAAGTATAGGTAAGTGTCCACAGCTCTGTATTTGCTTGAGTCAAAACATTGCTGTTTTTGGTACGTGCCTGTGTTTGTCTGTTTATGTGTTTAGGTGTGTGTGCATGATGCCTAAGAGTGCGTGTTAGTGTTCACCACCCAGGAATATGTGTTGTACAGGCTGATTGCAGTGGCAAGCAAATGCTGCTTTTAATGAAGGAGGGGGAGAAAGGAGAGGGAAACACAGGAAATTAAATTGATATGTAAATGACGGAAATTCTCATTTGAGCTGAAGGTTGAGAGTGCTACAGCATTAACCAGCTTATGAGTTAATAATGATTTTTTACTCCCTCCTTTCTTTCTCAGTTCGACTCCCTCCCTCTCTGTCTCTCAGAAAAAAGGCTGGGTAGGAGAGGGAGGAGGCTAAAGATGAAGACAACATATGTCCCTGAATCTTAACTCTCCAGAGACTTTCGCCTAAGCTCTTGTATAATCATTTCCTAAGAATCTGGACCTCTTCAACAAAGACGTGCATTACAACAGACCAGACCTGACTTTAAATGTACACATTTTTTTTCTCCCCCTCTCTCTTCTAACAACACATCTATTTCTTTTTTGTGTTTTTTTTTGGTTTTCCCTGACAAGCAGATGGTGTTGAATATATCTCAGATGGACGCGGAAGAGATGAAGAGTGTTGGACAGCTTGTAATAGTGCTGTAGCTCCGTGTAGTGGGCAGTAACAAAACAAAGACAACATCAGCTGCAGCTACAGAGAGCACCAGAGGCAAATGACTGCAGAATGATCACTGCAGCTATTATCAACCACTAGGGTTATTATTTTCTCTCCCCTCTCTTTGGTATTAGCTGGAACGAAACAGCCCAGTCAAAAGTCCTTGCCCTGCAGCCTTCAGTGATTGGAAAATGATATTAAACCAGACATCGTGTTCCCCAGTGCAAAAGAGAAGAGGAGGGAAAAAAAAGAGAAGAAACACAAAGCTGCAACAAATGAAGAAAATGGTTGAGGCCCTGCAGGGAAGAGAGGGGGCAGTGGCAAGTCACACACACAAACTTGGAATACGGTGCACACTCACATAGTCGCAGATGTACACACACACACACACACACAGAATGCACAACAGGACGCACTGAGTGCATGCATTACACATAACACACACATAAAAAGAGGCAGACAACCACACATGCTACCATGACATAAATGGACTCTGATTAGAAAGTATTAGCCAAAAAACATCAGACACAAATGGAAACCACATCAGTGATCTGGTTCTGCTCCAGAAAAGAAGGAGAGGGCCATTGCTGCCTGATGGAATCCTTTTCTGCAGAAAATAAACAAGACATTTTCCATCTCTATTATTTCATACAACTGGAGGGGGAAGAAAGCCTCCCAACCATGAGAAGAGATGGAAAACATAAAGTGAGCAGTGCTGCAGGAGAGGCTCCGGCCATCTGAGCTGCATAAAGCTCAGCGAGCTGCAGGTTTCCAAGTTCCTCCATGGCTTATGACAACATGTACCACTGCAGAGGGAGCAGGTTGGTGAAAACTTCTGAAATGTACACACATACATATGGACAGTTACACTCCAAGCTGTTATTTTTACACGCTCCAATATGCAAACAGACTTGCATAGATCCAAGTTAGAGGTCAGCAGAGCAGCCTGCAGTCTGGTGGCCTACTCAGCAGAGGCAGGATGTCTTTATCCAGCAGCACAGTCTAAGCTAGGCACCTCAATGGCTATAAAACAGCCTTCCTCCACCTCAAGTATGAGAAATGATAATAAGAGGGTAAAAAAATTCAGAGGACACAGAAAAGCCTTCACATCAGATGTGAGACACTGAAGACAGAGGTGCTGATATAGGCTCCAAACCCTCCCATATTATCCCATATTCTCAAATTGAATAAACATTTCAATATGATTTGTTATTATTAGTTTTCAAATCAAGACAACTAACTCCCCTTTTTATAAAGTCCATAATGACATAAGTAGAAATAGGGTGCTCTGCATTACCATTGTTAAAGGTTCACATTTAGCAGTACAAAATGTTTAAAGACACCTCAGCTGTTCTGAAAGAAGCATCACACTAGGAGTGCTTGGGCTGTCAGATCACTGCAGCCGCATCCTCACTCAGAAAATAATTACACCAAATGTTTTGTTTGAGCCACTAAGCCTTGATGTATTATCAAAGAAATAAGAGGGAGAGGAAGAACGAGAGAGGGGGCATAGAGGAAGAAGATGAGGAAGAATTGGAGGCAAACATATTAAGACAAGAGAAAAAGAAAGTCATGTAACAGCACTGCAAGTGATTATAACATGGAGGGTTCAGAGCATAATTATTTGAGGTTAAACATTTTTCCCTTGGTCTGTGGAGCTGTCAGTTGAAATGAAAAGAGTTAGGGTAATGAAAACAGTGATGGGGCCTTTTATTCGGTGCTTTCAGTCTCAGGGTATTGTAACTCTGATGTCTGAGTACCCTGGGTGAGTGGGAGTGGGCTTCAGTGCTGCTGATGCCTTATCAGAACAAGACAAAAACCTAATCCAACTGGAGAGCTGATCAACCAGTGAAAGTACATTCTGACAGTGAAAGGTTATCAGTTAATGTTGCTTCACTGACTTATCTTGAGAATACATGATTGCTTGTGTAAATGACCTTGCAAAAGAACATCTATTAACCGTCTACAACAAAGATGTCTGAAACATTAACAGCTGCATTGTTTGACAAGGCAGTTTATATGCAGAGTGCACTTATTAACATCTGTGTGAGAGCAATGAGAGGCAAAGATAAACAGAGAAACAACAAAGGGAGGTGACATGCAGGTACCTTGCAGAAGGGAACAGTCATACAATGACTGTTGATTGTCGTTGTCAGTGACACTGAGGCAGCTTGCAACCTGGCCATGCTTGAGTTGGGTGAATCATTCACATGGCTCCTTGGATATATGTTTATCAGTAGGACATGTCTGAATGAAAAGAATGCAAAAATATAAGAAGGAAAAGTCTTAAGAGCATAGTGTTTACCGTCCCATCACCAGGTAAAAGTCAACAGTGAGGTGTAACATTTCATTTCAGACATTATCGTTGTAGAGAAAGCAACAGATATTTTGTGCTGTATGTCTCATGATAAATGGCAGATGTCGAGCTCTGCTCCACACTTCAAATAAAAAGAGAAACACTGACGGAGTTTTGTGTGCTTTTACCCTACGGCCTGCTTTGGCTCCTGGATGTGCACACGCTGAGACTCTACCCTACACCCTTTACTGTTTCCCCTATAAAACAAAAGTCAAGACACTGGCTTCATTCTTCTGTATAGAGCAACCTAACTGTGTTTGATTTGAGCATTAGCCAGTGTCATCAGTCACTGAGTGCTTCATTTCTACACCCAAGCAGGTTCTGTGTTCTGTTGTAGAGTTGGCCCCCGCAGCGTTAAATTGATTGTTTAGCTAGCTAAGCCAACTCCGAGGTGCAAAGCACAGTGGATAAAGCCTCAGTATTCTCTCTTTGCCCATTAGTCATCATACTGTACCTATACTGGTGGCTTTACAAACTCCACAACAGTATCTTACAAAATGACATCACTTTGTATGTGCTGTTGCCCATGTTTACGTGTCAAGAGATGTATGGTCAAACAAAACGTTTTTGACCTCTGCAAATGCTTGTGCAAGTTCAGACTACGTGTGTTATAAAGCTTTTAAAGACATAGTTAGATTATTCATGACCCTGGAGACTTTCTGTACCTATGACTTCTGTAAATTCTCTAGACCTCCTTGACCCCCTTTCCCAGCTGCTGGATGATGTGCACCACAGATTTGCACAGCAACTTCTCCAGAGGGCCATCTCTTGGAGGAAGCCAAGTGTACTTCCCCAATCTCATCATTTTCTGGCCATTCAGTGGCTCTTTGGTCTAAAGTGATTGAGGAAAGGGAAGATGAAGAGGTGAAAGAAATCAAGGTAAGACAAAATGAGCTATGAAAAGGCTGAATTGATACTGGTGACAGGGCACAATGAGAGGTTAAAATAAAAATGTGGATTGGAAGAGATTGTTTAGAAATAGAAGAGAGATGGAGGAGGTGCAAAGATCCAAAGACAAAAAATGATGAAGAATGTGGACAGGTGAAGGTGAGAGGTGGTGGGCCCATTGCCTCATTAAATAAAAACTCTAAAGAGTCTGAGTCAGGAAGCAGATGCCGGAGCTTCAATGGTGGTTTGAACAGAGAATCACAGATCAAAGATAAAGTCTGTGTGACCTTTTAGATAGCATCCCCAGAGAGACGAATGAAGAGACAAAGACACCCACACTAACACACACACACAGCCCCTTAGGCTTACTCTCCATTCTCTGTACTGGCTTCTGGTCCTTGCTGTTCTCCTCAGGGCTGCGCTGTAGGCCTTCCTTTGGGATGTGCAGCACCATGTTGGCCACCGTCTTACACACATCAGCTGTTCAAGAAAAACATTATATGAAACATTACAAATCACACAGCAAAAAGCTCACACTGGATTATACTTCTGAGTGAGATAACGCAGATCATGCAGTAAGAAAGATCTGCGTTGCTTTCGAAATACAGCAGATGTGTTTAAGTCATATATATCATCTCAAGAGAGTTGCTACCGCTCTCTGAAGTTTTTATGCCTACAAAGTGCAGGAATAGGAACTGCATAAAAGAGTGAATAGTATCAAAAGAGTGGCACTCTTTTAGGCTTCCTGTGTCTACAGAAAACAGTTGTGCTTTCCTTCAGATACACGGAATGAAATATGCAACTTACTCTTTATACTGAGATCAACTGGATTTTAACTGAAAGTGATTCACTCCAGCAGCAAATGCCAAGAGAAAGCCAACAAGAAAAAGATGCCTCAACTCTAAAGTGCACTGCATGAGCAGTATGAACCTCTTGGGATTTGAAAAAAGGTGAACGAGGTCTGACATCATTTGTGACGTAAATAGAACTATCAATTGTAGATGAAGAACAGCTACATCAATGAAAGCAGAGGGGTCCTTGTGCAAGACCATGATGAAAAATGACAGAATTAAAGCCAGTGCATGAATGAGACTACAGCTTCCTGTTATCAGAGATGGGTTGGAATAATCATCAAGAGGAGAGCATCAAAACTCACTTTCATACTCAATGGCAGTAACATGCAGCAACATTAGCCCTTTAAACAGAGGAGCTAAACAAGTCAAGGGCAGGAAACAATGGAGGAAAACTGAGAAATAACGAAGCAGCGCAGACGGTGAACTAAACAGCTGAGCACATTATTATTCCTACCCAGTCCAGTTTTCTTCATACACCTGTTTGTGCTGTATACGAACGTATTTTGACATGTGTGATTCCATGTTTGGCTATTTGCAGTAGTTATGGGGTCACTTGACCTTTGTCAGCCTACAGTGAATGGATGAAGATACAGTGATTGAGGTGCAGTCTTGCTCGGAGCTAAATAAGTGCTCTGCATGATTGCTACAACCCAGTCTGACATGGGAGTGAAACCTGTATACCCAGGAGCTATAATATTACCAATGCTGTGCTTACATAAATATTTATGTTATAAACCTCCTGTCTGCAATCACAAGGGACAGATAATTGTGATCTCATTATACCTGAATCTGAAAATTTTAGAAAAAAAATACTCGAAGCAAAGTAAAAAAAAAAAACAAAAACAGGAATTTTTATTCCTTGAGATGCATTTGCTTGTTGGTGCATTGACTGAAAATTATATTGCAAAATGAGAATTTGCAGGGGGGCAGAGGGAATGAAAAGGATTTCTGTCAGGATTATCCAATCTTTGTCTGATTATTCGGGAAACATGGAGCTGTGTCAGGTAGAGGAGGTTGTAATTGTGGGTGTGCACTTTTGGCTTATTATCAGTATGGCTGTGTGCTCATAATGTTTGTGTGCCTGCATATGAGTGTGTGTTTCTTCTTTGAAAAGCAGTGGCATTTTGTACACTGATTGAGATAATTAGCATGAGAATTGAACCATCACAACGCACTACTATGCAGTATGATTACTCCTGTGTGTCTCTCAGTTCAACTAGTCTGTCAGCGTTTACCTTTCTGGCTTTGGCTGTAACATGAAAGACCAAGTCCGAAATTGTAGAGGCGTTTGTTGTTCCAGATGAAGCAGATCAATGGCTGGCTGTCAAACTGACATTTTGTCAGAGTGGATAGCATCATAACCTTTACTGTGATGCACTCTCTTCTTTCAAAAGGAAACGTTTTGCACATATGACAGGGTAATTTTATGATAGCTTTAGTGAAACTGATTACAAGTGCTGCTGCTCAGGTTGTAGCCAAGACACAAGATCCTGTAAAGAACTGAAACACAGAAAAAAGCTGCATGAAGCTGAAAGTCAATTTTCAAAGAGTGTTTTATTTTAGAACTTAAAGGTTAGTTTGAGCTTGGTTATGGCCGAACCGTGATCACCAAAGCATCTGAATATCTGAGTATCTAGTAAATTTTATTTGTGTTACCCAGCACTGCATCAGATATCAAAATATATGAATGCACAATAAATTCTAAAATAATTTGAATGAATTAATAATGAAATCCAGCCAGCCAACCAGTTGTAGCTGAGGGTGGAACCCTGCTTGGAAAACACAAGCATCAGCAGCTACAGAGTCTAGCAATCAGAGGTGATGAATATGTGTGGCTGGTCAATGCTGAACAGAAGAGACCCCTAAACTCTGTTCTTACAGGAGACAGGAAGTTTGTTTTTAGAACTACTGTTTGACAGTGAACTCTCCTGGTACCCACCTGTGAGGCTGGGGAGGTATTAGCACATGTTGGTGCTGTAGTTGTCCTTGATGCTGTTTTCCCAGTAGGTGCTGAGGGCAACCAAGGGGGCCTGCAAACAGGTCATCCTGCACAGCTCAGGGTGGGGTCACCCCGCACTGTGCCAAACTGCACAGCCACATCAAATGCCTCCTCTGTGTTTACCGTCTCTGACACATGGACGTAGTAGGCCAGCTGCTCTGCCACCTGTCCATGTAAAAGAGTGAAACAGAGGAGAAATGAATCAGAGTGGTGCTGAGGAGAGGCTGAGACATAAAAGAGAATACTGGGATTAAATGAAGGAGAGGTGAAAAAACAGAGAGATTAAAAAAGAGAGGAAAAGCAAAGAAACAGAAAGACGTGTTGAGACAAAGAGAAAGCAAACAATGAAGCAGAAAAAAAAGAGAGGAAGGACAAAGAGCAGAACCATAATGGGGATGCAAAATTTCCAAAAGGCACAATAAATGCAGAGACACCCTGAAATACATAATTAAATTGTGATTCTCTTTTGTGATCTCTCGAAAGCAGGAAACCACTGCAACCATGAAATGGGAGACATTTTTATTAATTCCTGTGGGTCTCTTTAGATGCAGCTCAATTGGTATTCAGGGACATCATTACCAAAATCTACAAAAGCCCTTATCAGTTATAATACTGCATAGCACTGTGCGTGCGTGTATGTGTGCATGGGTGTGTCTGTGTGTGTGTGTGTATGTGTGGTGTGTGTCTTTGACGAGGCTAAAGCTGCAATCTCTGCTTCACATCTTTCGGCTTCTGAGGAGAATGGGCAGTCCAGCCTCTCTGCAGTGTTTTTGACATTTCCATTAGTCAGAATGAAAGCTAAACAGGCATCAGACAAGCTGGACAAGGCTGCATAAAAATCCTGAACAAGGAAATTCAAACACCTCTCTCTGATGGGGCCATGCAGGTACAAGCATACCAAACTTCCTACACATGGCCAATTAAAAAAAAACAAACACGCAGCTAAACATCATCTTATCCATCATTACAGTCAGCTACTATTTCTTCTGTCAGAATTTGTTAGCTGCACGAACCTACTCATAGGAATTAAGCAGCCCTCCCTGGGATTTTCAATGTCAGAACATTCATTATAGGGCTCAATGGGGCACAACTCTTTCATTAAGGGCTCCATAACACATGTCTCACTGGGGTTCAGTCATTATCTGTTGGTGCAGCACTCCACTGCAGCTACATTTTGTTAGGGGGGGAGTGTTCGCTGTACCTGTGAGTGCATGGAAGACCCCTCCCTCTGCTGTGGTTGTGGTGGAGGTGTCCTCGGTGGAATTATGCAGGTTCCTCTGTTTGTCCTTCATCTGCAAGTCCTTGGTTGCAACAGGAATGATCACAGAAGCAATAATTTCTGTTGGACATTGGGCCCAAGGACAAAACAGAGCAAGGTGGTTATTCTGTGTGATAATGTCACCTTATAACTGTATACACTCAAGATAAATGGCAAAAAAGTTTGTGCAGTTGCCCCAAATACATGCATCACCCAGTAATTATGATGTAAATCATAATTGGAGAAGGCTGTCTTCTAACTCTACGAAGCCCGCCCCCCAGACCCACATCCCACCTGGCCCCATTCTTTACCAAGCAGGTGGTGCCTGAGCTACCTCCAATATTACCCAAATTATATCACTATGCAGATTATACAGGGAGCTGTCTTGTCGAATAATGCAAACAGGCAGGTACAGCAAAAAGTGCAAGTGCCAGTGCATGATTGTAGCTGTGTGGGTGTGATCAATGCACAGGCACAGCAGCTGTTATTTTCAAGGGGAAAATGTGTGTACACACACACAAATGCATGCATAAACACTGCAAAGAACTGAGTATGGGTCACCGCATGTAAATGCCAGCAGTGTGTTCCCTGGCAGAGAGTGATAATTAATTCTAGTAATTCAGTTGATGAGACGACAGTGACTTTGCAGGTTCGCTGAGCACACACCAGCAATCTCAACCTGGTCTCCATATTCTCCAAATCTGGCACTTTTCTGCTTGTTATTGTATTGAAATTAGTTTGCTAAGTTGAGGTCAGTTTAAAAAAATGTTAAAGTAAAAAACATCAGTATTCAGAAAATTATGGTTATTAGAAAAACCATGGAAAAAAACATGGAGGGGGTTTGATAAACTCTGCTTATGTAACGTGACTGTGCTTCAATAATCAGACCTTTCCAGTTGTTTTTGTCAAAATAAGCCAAACTATTTGAGCATGTACATGTATTGCATGACTCCTTGTTGTACAGTAAAAACACTACACTGGGGTCTTTACTCAAAATGTCATTTGATAGTTACTGAATGAAATTAAGCTGCACAGTTGAATTCAATGTTCAACAATATTGCAATGTGATGTTATGTGCCATTAGACATTATATTGGTCAAGTCTGTAATATGATATATAATCTACATATATATAATCAGAGCTATATATGATAGTAGTTCTGACTTTTAGCATTTCAACCCAACTGAAACTGGATGTAACTGTTGATTTTTCTTGTAGAACATGTGGAGTTAAAGAAGCTGAGCAACATACTGTTTGTTCCTCATTGTCTTGACCTAATAACTTGCTGCTACAATGAAGACAAGCCACGGCCACAAAATGAATCCTCACGGTATCTTTAGTGTCTCAACATAAAACACAAAAGCTTAGTTTGTGCCATGAGAGGTTAGGTGACAAGACATTTGAAAATCAATTTAAAAAATGGGAAAGAATTGTGTTCGAGATTTAGGATGGATTTTCAGGGAATGCTCTAGTTCAGTACTGGTATCAATACAGAAAAAAACACTTGTTTGATTCTAAAAGCTGAAAAAAACATCTGGAAAGAAAAAGAAAAAAACTTTCATTCACTAGTATGTAACACTTAACAGACTGTCTGGATGACATGGCAGGTGACCCCAGAAAGTCTACTTTCTGGCTTTGCATTAGAGCAGTTCATGTTCACAAACATTGCCTGGGCTGTAGCTGAACACAAGAATAGCATATGTCCTGGACTGAGAGATGTACCCGTTTCATCTCTGTCTGCAATGTATATAATGTCGTTCTAACCCTGCAGAGCCCTGCTGTCAGAGCTTGGGAGACGATGAGCATCAGTTCTACACTGCTGACAAGGTTTCCATTAGATGGCTTTACCAGGTTAGTGGTGCACAGCAAGAGTCTGACATTCCATCTTCTACCAGTGCTTCCTCACTGCATTCAACCTATGCTTCTTTGTGTGAGCACAGATACATAGTTTTGTATATGCAGTAACATACACACAAAACATTTTAATAGGCCTTTGAAATGCATATTGAAGGACACCAATTTTCATAATGTCATCTGGTTCACATTGCAAAACAATGTGGCCTCACTATTGCCGCTCTCTTTTTTGTTATTTTGAGGACTGTCATTACTTTTGACAGTAGTTTGGACTTCAGGGTTGATGTAATTGTGCTGAGACTTAATGTTGTATGAATGAAAGTATGAACATCCAAACTCTAGAGAGGAAAGAAAAAAAAAAATCACACAATTTCTTCCTCCGAGAGGTAATCACATAATTACATAATTAGGCATTTTGGAGGAGAATGATACAGGATAATTACGTGATGCCTTGTCATTTTAAAGATTCACTGGACTCCACATGAAAAGGAAAGAGAGTTGAGGCTTCAAGCTGTGCAAAAGTACATGAAAGACATGGACTTCACCTTGCATTTACACAATAAATACAATATGAAATATCATGATTGTATTGAAATTCATTCTCAAATCAAGAACATTCACTTCACTGTATCTATTTTCAATATGTGCACATTGTTTACAGAATATCAAATCATGTCTGTCCTAAATTGGAAATGAAACAACATTTCCATGGAACACTTTAAAAATCAGAGGGTAACAGTATTTGAGTGCGTAATGTTTAAATAACAAGATGTGTGTCATGTTGGTTTGCACACAAGGAGTACGTACGCTCCTGTGTGAAGCCATCAAAAGTGCTGACCTTGTGGTTGGGCCTCCTGTATTCAACATGAGGGAAGGGCCTTTATCACAAAGACACACACAGTATCACGATCACGCCACCTGTGTCAGAAACAAATGGACAAAAACATCAAGAACATTTAAGCGGACAAAGGTTAAAGCAAAGAAAGTCTTGTTTGATTTCAGTCTTCACTGCCACAGCTTTGCCTCGTCTATGTAAAGCTGATATGATTTCATTGTCTCATGAAAGCTGTATATGGTATCACAAAAACCTGACTATGCAAGCACCTGAGCTCATGACAAACATACAACTCCCATCTTCCCTACCAACTCCTGATCCTGGGATTGACAGCCGGGGCCTGTGGGGAGCTCTATGAATAATTTGTGGGCAGAAAGAGCTGCAGGCAGGCGGAAAATTCAGGGACAAAAGTAATAAAATGGTGAAGTCAACAGCTTCATGAACTATTTATCTTTCTGGAACCGATATGTCCTCCTTCAGTCTCTTGCTGTACTGTTCCACTTCAGCCACCTCACTTGTCAAAGCCCACAGCAGTCCAGGCTTTATTGAAACTTTGATTCAGTTTCCCAAGTTGTCACTTTCTAAGGACTGTGTGCAATAAAGGAGACAGGTTATTGGGGAGGAGAACAGAAAGAGGGACTAATGAAAAAAGAAACCGTCACTTGAAAGAAAAAGCCAAGAAGGTTTGAGGAGGCACAAAAAAGTTGACAATGATCAATAACATTAATATGGCTGCTGCAGACAGTCTGCTTCAGGCAGATTAAGTATCTGCTGCTGAAAAAGACAATAGACAATAGTGACAGAGTAAAGCTATTGTGTGATATTTAACTTTCAATTGTTTCTGTAGGTTTGTAGTTTGCCAGGTTATATGCATTTATGGAAAACCATATAGTCCAAATAGGTCATATAGTGTCACACAGAAACCTTTGATGTACAAGTACAAAGGGTGTTTGCCATTAACCATACGTTTAGCCCAGCCAGCCTGCAGGACTTATCCTCTGGGACCAGCTGGCAAAGGGGGGGGGTTAAATGAGTGGGCTCAGGCACACACAACTTTTCAAGCAGCTTCTCCCTGCAGTAATGATACCAAAAAGATTGTGATTTGTTTGAGCTCCACTACCTAAATTCTTCCTGGTGGATATTCTGACAGGAAGGATATCTAACCAGGAACTAAACTACTACACCTTAATAATAATGACTACATCTCATTTAGGTGTTGTGGTGCCAGGCCCAAGACCTTTAGCACAGCTGAAGCAAGATTTAAGTGCCCCACTCAGCCTCGTCATTGAGTCAGCCAGCAACACCAAGGCCTTGATACTAGCATTATGAATGAATGAAAACATTATGTTATTAATTACACTTTTACCTTCCCAGGAAGGACATGGGGAAATGTCTGCTGTGAAAAAAGTGCGTATGGACACTTACTGGTGACTCTAATGGTTGGCATGGATACAAATGCTGCCATAATCAATTTGATTAGTTACTCCTGTCCACCTCCTGCCGTTATGAGTTGCCATGAATTCAAATGTTCGACGCGAAATGAGTCCATTACTGGGCAAATTGTACTGTGGTCTATATCGACATGTTACCTTTGTTTACCTCTTGCTTTTTTCTGTTATTTTTGTTGCCTCACTTAAAAATGTTAAGCAGCTGTACACACCTTTTCTGTCAGCAGGTCCTCGTGTCGTTATTAGAAAGAGTGGACTAATATTGGAGCAGCTATTTTGAAGTTTTGCTATTGCTACACAACATTTTAGCATTGGGGTTGGTAATCCTGTTCAGAAACACGTTTTGTTATACTGGGTGAAATGGTCCTTCTACCTTCTGAGTAGTCAATACATTATGTATTCAGAAAAAGGAACGAAAATAATCCCTCCTCTGTGGCAGCTGCAGGACTGACAAAACTCCGACCAATCCAAGCTCCTCGGTGCAAGGAGCAAAAACCAATCAGAGGCCTTCATGTCTAGTTCTGTATCCGCCCCCCTCGATCCCTTTCTCTGTGTGCACAATCTTCACGTGTCGCTGTTGCCGGAAGAAATCAGCGTACAGAGTTACAGAATGGATTTCATGCTCATTTATGAGCAGTGGCTGGGAAAATGCAGCCCTAGTTACTACTTCCACCGTTACTTGTAACGGCTCGCCCCGAGAAAAAGGCGAGGAAGAGAAAGCTGGAGGCTGAAAAGGCTGCGAACAAAAAGGCTCTGGATAAAGCCAGACGTCAAACCAGAGTAAACATCAGCTTACCAACCCCAGCTTTAATAACTATTAACCAGGCAGTCTTGGTTTGTTCACCTTCCAGCTTCATTTATTTACTTACCAAGAGTAGTCGCCAGCAGGAGGAAAGAGTAACTCTCTTGTTTAGCTTCTCTTTCAGCTCCGTCCTTTCTTGTACAGAAGTTGGCATGCTAGCCCGCTAGCCCCTGCTAAAACTACTGTGGCAAATATAGCGTGGCTCATTATTTCACCTGCTGAGTTTTCGAAACACAACCAAGGTTAAATGTCTTGTCAAGGCTGGTGCTTACGCAAGCTTTGTAGCAATAATAAAGCTATCAAATAACGCCTTCAATTTGGAGATTCATTTTAATATGCTGTAGCGTGTAAAAATAGCCGGCAAACACATGATCTACATGATCACATTCCTCAACAGATATAATATTTTGATACAGTTTTATATTTTCATCTCATAGGGCTTCACTGTGCCTATCCTGTGATTACACCGCCATTATTTCATTGACACGCAATGAGGACAGAGATTTGCCTGTGGCGACAACAATCACCTCACCTGGCACTGGGGACGTCAGCCTGGTGGTGACGAGCCTCACTACAGGGAGTCGACATAAACCCGCCCACTCCTGTCAGTCAAAACCTTCTATCAATGCTGGAGCCAATCCCTGCTGACATGGGGCGAGGGCGGGTTATCAGATGGATTAAATGAGTCTAGTAGCAGCACACAGTTTATAGTGTTCCTCTTTTGCAAAAATTGTAGAGATTCAGAAATACCAAATGATTTGGGGTTACCGCAGCATATCTCCAGCTGTCACTGCTGTCTTTTATCAGGCATTGTCTTTGCATTTCTGTCTTAACTCTGCGTTGATATTTCTTATTGTGCCGCATCTTTTAATCCATTAAAACACATTTAATAGAATTATACTAAGTCATACAAAATTAACAAAGTTTGTTTGCCTATTAGAACAGCATTAATTATTTATTTAGACAGCTTTTATGGTACCAATGGCATATTTTCAATCACATCACTACTCTCTTTTACCAGGCATTGTTTTTGCATTTGTATCTCACTCTGCAGTGCTTATATATATTTCTGCATCTCTGAGAACTCTTAATTCATTAAAATATAAAATTATACAAAGTCATACAAAATTAACTAGGTTTGTTTTCATTAACTAGACTTTCCATGAGTCATCAGGGAAGCATATCCCAGCCTTTGAGACGGCCTAATGTGAACTCCAGCTAAAGCCATGTAAACACTTGTTAGGTTAATTTATGTCTAGAGGCCATTTTGTTATTTAAATAAGTGAAAGTGTGCAGCTTCATTAAAATTGAGACAAATGAATCACATCTCCTGCTCTTCTGTTCCCCTTGTTGAATCCATAGCTCAGTGAAAACAGTGTGAAGCACTCAGAATGTCAGTAAGCACTCCCTATAGTGGAGCACAACTATAAAACACTGCTGTTTCCCATGTATCATATGACTGCCTCTTATTTTTGACCTATCTCAAGCTTTTAACAAGATCAAGGCGAAAATGGAGGGGCCCCTGTGGCATTTCTATCAGCAAGTTGACCCCCAGTCGAGCACAGCCACTTCTTTGATTTCCACTAAAGGGTAAGTACTGTACAGTAACTGGGATGGCTCTCCTCTGAGTGCTCTTTCACTGTCTCACCCTTGTTTCTGCCGCTCGGATTGTCCAACAGTTGAACCCATCGCACAAAGCAGCGAGGAGGACAGGAAGTTTATGGTCCCACTTCTACATCATGTTTTATTTAAAGACAGAGATTAAACATTAAATTCCCTTCAAACCTTTTTCATGCGAGAGGCAGAGAGGAACCTCTGTTGGTGATAGTGCTATGTCATCACAGCCCATGTGACAGAGTTAGGGTTAGGTCTGCCATTGCCAAAGACTGATCTTGGACACTGTGCTGAAGAAAAACAGAGAAAAAGTCAACAAATACAAAAAAAAAGTGGTCTCAAAAAAGACTGAATACAATTCTGTTCCCTTTGGGTGTGTTATCATGGTAATATGAAAACTTTTAGAGCCACTTCCTTTGAAAACCATTCATTATTAACTACTTCATAGATATCTTTATTCTAAACCTACAGTCTTGCACAAATCACTTTGGTTTGGGGATTATTTCGTGTTAATTAGTTAAAACTCTCTTAAATGCTGTCATCTGGAGAAAACATATTCCCTGCTGTACAAAGCACAGCTCCGAGACTTAATTTAAATGAGGGGAGAAAAAAAACATAATAAAAGTATATGTTAAGTGGCCAATTACGCAATCAAATCATTAGTCTAACGTTCCTCTGAGATAAACAAAGAACCCAGCAAACTTACATCTTATGGAAGGTCTGTGTGCAGTGGTGGTGACTGTAGGCACTGTGGAGAAAAACACAAGTGAAGCACTCACTGTTAATGATTTTTTCTCCTGGTCTTCTTTCTTTATTTTGTTAGCGTTACTTACGCTCCAAGAGGTCAGGTCATAACACATCCCACATTTTCAGACAAAGGTTCACTGTTCAGCTTCTGTCATGACTGTTGGTGTTGAGAAGGAGCCATCTCAATTCTCCACTTCTTCAGCACCCAAGGTCTTAGAGATAGGGCTGTGGGGGAAAACAGGACTTTTCACAAGAACTGCACAAAAACAGTTTCTAGTCAAGGACACGAGAGGCAAGGGGCCAGACACATTTAATATTAATGGGGTAAGTGCATGCAACAATGGTCTTCACACACATTGGTTAAGACTAGAGTTTAGCCTTGTTTGAGTCAGGTACCAGGAGACTTATGTAATCATGTCATATGCCCTGTAGAACCAAGCATTTTAAGAAAATTGGTATGGCATAGGTTGTTGGTTGTGTACTCCAGCTCACACGACCGACCCAGTCTGACAACAGTAGTTTGCAGGACTTACTGTTTCTTTATCTTTTACATCTTTATTATCCTTCAAAAACCAGAGCAAAGTCCTTACACATAGAAACCTGATTCTGAAATACATTCATTACAAAGAAAACAGCTAAATATTATACTGTAAAAATGCAATTACTATCATTATGTAAATGTTTTTGTAATATCCCTGCACATAATTCACATACTCTCTGTACATAATGAAGCCCCTTTACAAAACAAAGCTTTTTTATTTTACCAATAAAGCTGATGCAAACATTTTTGCCAAGACAGAAGTTCTTTTATATTTAATGGAGAAATTCTCTGTTCAAATATGATTAATCATTACAGTGATATATAGCACTCACCCTTACAGTTAGTTAAACTGCTTATGTGGCTGCTGCCTGTCACTGAGAAGAGTCTGTCTTCTTAGGTTTTCCTTGTGAGTCAGATTATGCCTGTCTACCTGTGAACAGACGGGGATATGCATGTGTTTGTCAGTGTTCTGAAGAGAATAAAACGTGAAGGTGAGTCAGCAGGAAGCTGGTGTTGGAATGAGCAGGATTGATGTGCTCACAGCGCACGGCCACGGATCCATCATCGGCTTGTCTAAATTGAGCTCCCGGGTTTATTCAGAGTAGGGCAGACCTGCAGTACACTGCCCTTTACAAGTCTCAGCTGCACGGGAGGCCACTGCAGAGAGGTCATTGTAGTAGCTTTATTCACACATGAACGCACAAGCGAACAGTGCACGAACACGCCGAGACACACACTCCACATCCACAACACACATGCACAGCACACACTGTTGCTGAGCAGACCTGTGCAGAGGGCTAAATTAGGAACAAAGCTGTAACACCAGTGTGACTGAGCAGCTGTGCGTCTAGACTGTGTTCCTTAGCACTAGATCAGGACAGATGTAGCACACATTTACATTTTACCTTCAAGAGAATACACCGCACCACTTCTTATTCTCAGTTTGTTACCAGATGTTCCGCACGTCTAGAATAAATCCATCACGTACGACAAGTGTTTTTTTTCTGAGCTGACACATGGACAGACAGCACAACACAAAGTGCCACAAAGTAGTACTGAAATCACCTAGTATTGTTAATAAAACATTGAAAACACCAACACTGTTCCAAGAAGGATGGCAAAGGAGGGTCTACTTTTTTTTATAAACTCACTCATATATTTTGTATGAAGACACATAGTCTACCTATGCTTGTTTGGATGCATTTGGCGAGTGTGTTGACAAAGCTGCAGCAGCACTTTCTAAGCACTGTGAGTTTATCATGTGTTGCCAATAAAATTCAATAACTGATGCTAGTTCAGGGCTTTAAATCTGCTTCCACATACCCTTGAGGCTCAATGTCAGCCAATTCAGTTCAGGGTGGAGGTAAAAAAGAAAAGAAAAAAAGAAGTGCTGTCAAGAAAGATGGAGCTGCGGCAGTCCACATGCATTATATATTAATAGGGACACGTTTGATTGATTGGTTTGTATCAAGATGAGGTGAAGACATTGATAAATATTCTGTAACTCATGTTAAAAAAGAGTAAAGACAAGCCCAGATTGATTTATTCTTGAAAAACGTACCTCATCAAATATCAAATATACACTCAAAACATGGCAACTGATGTTCATTTACTCGCCTCATTTATCCACCATGGCACTGAATAAGGAAAAAACAAAACAAATTTACAAATGAAAATCAATACCTCTTTGCCGCAATCATCCTCAATATTACATTGTTACATTTAAGTCAAAGGATGTCACTCATGTTTGTTTCCAACAGCATAACGGTATCATTGATCTCTGATGGTATTAAGAGATTAAAAGGTTCCCTGTCCTCTCTGTGTTGTTGACAAGCGTTGTGACTCATTACAGCCATTAGCATTAAGCTGGCTCATCAATAAGCACTTGGCTGAACCATCACTCTTCCTCAGATGTAGCCCAGGGGACCCCGCTATAGGTCCCTGCCAGCTCTGAGAGAGGACGCACGGGCATCCTTAATGTGTTGGTCTCCACACACACACACCTACAGTTTAGACATACACACATTCTTCTGCCCCTGGTGTCTGCCTGACAGTGAAGATTCACATGTCACTATGAGCCTCTGTTCGTTAAAGTTCTTTGTAGATGCTGCTGTAAGTGTTGTGTCAGTGTAACCACTTCTGCTTGTCAGCATGTTGGTGTTTGTCAGTGCACTCCTGTTTGTCATTCTGGTTTGTTTTGACTTGATCGTTGAGCCCTTCAATGAAATGTGTGTGTGTGTGTGTGTGTGGGAGAGACAAAAGGCAGGGTGCTTCTTTTAGTTAGTACTTTAACTGTATTCATCAGCTTTAGTAATTCCTTATACAGTATTGTCATTTCTGTATGCCAGGTAGGTGCTGCTGTGTGTGTGACGGTGTAAGTGTCAGGTATGGCAATGTCAGTGTCAGTCAGTGTGAGACTATGCAGTGTCAATGTATGACAGCCAGACACAGTCTGATATGATAGCGTGCCACAGTGAATGACAATGTCTTGACTTAGATACCAGTGTTTGGCCTTTCAGAGCGAGAGTGTGGGAGACAGAGACAAAAAACCATGTTAATATAGGAGAGCTGTTGGAGGGTGTTACAGTTCATCATGGAAGGCCTCTCCCTCCACGTGGTCTAGAGCTCCCATCAGCAGCAGGGCACCAGTAGCATTGTCTCGAACAAAGATGATGAAGGGGTGATCAGCGTAGAAGAGCTTGGGCTTTTCTATGTTCTCCTCCTCCAGGTCCTTTTCTCCTTTCCCAGCCTGTGCAGCCAGCTCCAAGGAGGCCCAGTGGAGGACACCACCCAGGTGGAGCTTCCCTTTGCTCTTGTCGGACACACCGGAGAAATCGGCCACCTTCTGGTCCCACGCATTGGTTAAGCCCAGAGCTGTCAGCTGTTTCTGGAGAGTGAAAACACAGAGTGACAGGATTTAAGAACCGCAGTGACGTTAAGTCTCACAGTGCATGAAGCCATCCTACATAAAGTGGATTTAAACAAACAGCTGATAGGACACTGATCAATTATACACACAAACAGAAAAAACTGCGAGCGAAAGCACATTTTAAATGCTGTGACATTCCAGGGCCTCGCCACATGATTAACGTAAACATAAACATACCCTCCAAAAAACAGTCCGTCATGAGCTTTTCCAAAGGAGTTTTTCCACCATGTTTATTTACTTTCTATCCCAAAAAAATTCTAGACGGGAGGGAGCCTGACAGTTGCCCTTGTTGCGAGCTGGCAGAACAAAGTGGGCGACAGGCAGAGAGGAGACGGAAGGAGGAAGCAGAGGATGAATAATTTAAGAGTGATGCCCCGTGACCTCAGCACCCCCTTTGTTTTGCCTGATATGAATTCCACAGAAAGTCGTCGTCATGACAGGTAGTTTATCCTCCCGTGGCAGAGGGCCACTCACAGTGACAGCCTTCTCCAGGGGCCAGATGAGAGCATGTGTGGGTGTGAGTGTGGGCTTGTGTGTGGATGTGCAGAAGGCCATGGTAAGAGGGAAAGTTGCAGAGACAGATGAGTGGGTGACAATATTGTTTTTCTACTGTAGCATTGTTTAAACTTTAGCTGATTAAACTCTTTAGTGGGACTATCTTTTAGCAGTGGACAGGAACACTAAATCATTTGGATGAGTTGTCTGGGTAAATGTAAATGTTCTGTGGGTGCAGCCTTGCTGACTTGCTTTCTTTTCAAAACCACATTGTTATAGCTCAATGTAATGCCACTTATTCACTAAACCCACATGCTAATAGACAATTATAATAATCCATGAGGGATGTCTGCTCAAATTCTGAGATGTGCATGCAAGAGGATGTTCAAGTGGATCATGTCGGCTTATTCCCAAACACCACATGAAGTCCATGTATATACAGTTACAGATGTAGGCATCTGTCGCTCCCCTTCTTGTGCTTCCATGCAAAGCTCCCCCTCCACGCACACACACGCCACCCCCTGCTCTAATGCACTTCTATTGTCCTCATCCATTATTCCTCTACTCTTCTTCTCCTCTTCCTCCCGCTACCACTACATCACTGTCGTTCTCTGCTGCTCTGCCACTTGCCTGGCACCCCCATTCCTCATCCCCCCCATGTGCCTTTTACCCTCTCTCCCTTTTCTCTGCACCTAACTTAGTCTTCTTCCTTCTCACCTCATCCCTCTCTTCCTTTGACAGGCCCACATACCTCAGTATACACTGCCTTCCTGACTTCGCGATCTAAATAGGTAATCATCACGCTCCTTATCTAAGATTGAAACAGAAGCAGACTTTAACCAGTGAATTGAAGACAAATGTGTGTTAGAGGAAAAGAATTCCGCTCCTTCTCTCTTAGCCTATTCTTTATATCCAGGTCATTTAGCCTTCAGTGTTGCAGGTGTCATCATGAAACACAGAAAATTAACAACCAACTCTCCTATTCTAAAGCTTTTTGAAGCTATAAAGTGTTTAAAAATGAAGGAACCCCGTGACAGCATGCTGGGAAACAAGCCAGGGGTGTTCAGGGAGCCTATGGAGGCCTCCTGCACCACAGAGGTGTGGCACTGCATTATACGGGGAGAGAAACCTCTGGGAGGTGCTCTTTGGCTGCCCTTTCCCTCTGAAGCGCCACATGAATCTTAGATGGAACAGGACTGGGCGGACTTTGCTGATGCCTTACACACAGCATCACCAGGCTATTTGTCTGCGAGTGAGAGCCACAGGCATTGTCAGCTGGCAGTTTCCTCTGTGTGTATGTGTGTGTGTGTGTGTGTGTGTGTGTGTGTGTGTGTAAGGGATGGGTGGGTAGGGTTTAGTTGGCCTACAGCGGTGCAGTCTAACCAGGCCTGAGGTAGCATGGCATCAACCCTCAGGTGTGCAGCACTCTGCATCACATTACTTCAGCTTGATGGTTGAGCCCACTAAGTAGCTTGTTGGGTGTACCTGTGGGGGTTTTAAGGGGATAGCTTGTGTCAGCCAGGACATGTCACAGCTCTATCAGCGCAGAGTCACGGTGGCTGTTGTTAAGAGACACGGCAGCCTTGATAATGACAACGGGAAGGAAAGAAAGACGAGAAGAAAAAAGCAGAGATCAAACAGAAAGACTATTGTTAAGCAGAGCTCGTTGTGTTTCTGCTGCTGCTTGCAAATTATGGCACTCGCGCTGCCCTGAAGATTATTAAAACCAAGGAAGGACTACACTCCACACATAGCAAACATTTCCATTAACATACTGAGACATGACTGTTTCAGCTGGACTGCCTTAATGGAGCGCATGCTGCAAAAGATGAGTAAAGAGGCAGTAAACAGGCAGATTATGATTAAAGTCATATCACTAGGCAACCTCTGAAATCCTGTGAAAAGCCCCGTTTGATTGTTTGCGGTACTAAATGTACTTGGCTTGTTAAATGTACCTTGTTAATTATTCTGGCAATTTGCATGCAAGAGCAACAGAAACATGGGAAAAAACACAAGACACACAATAATGTTCAATTCCCAGTGGCCACAGCCAGGCAGAGCGTGAGGTGAGTGAATGACGTCAGAGCGAGGATGAACGACGGAGCAGGTCTAAGGACAAATCACCATTATCATGACACCAATCTGTTACTATGGACGGAAATGAATCATTACTTTCATTGCTGATTAATTATTTTCTGTCAGTTTCAGAGATCGTGTCTTCAAATTCCTTGTTTTCTCTTGGTTGATGTCCAACGTTATTCAATCTACAATGACTTTTAGGCTTGAACAGTGATTTCAGTCATGAACTGAGTATCAGAATAGTTGCAGATTAATTTCCTGGAACTAAATCAGATTAGACTCTAAAGCCATGTTTTACTGCACTTTTCTAGTTCTTTCATCACTTCACTGACCACAAGTCTGTTTCATCACACCTGTGGCCACACCCAACAGTGATGTCACAACCCTTCGGCAAGGCGAGACCTTACCACCCTCTGAAATCTCGTCTCAGCTCATTGCCACTGGTTTAAGTCACTCTTTGATTGAACAGGGGACAGCCATGTTTTCTGAGCAACATTCAAAATAAATACTTCAAAAATTGGCTTTGCAAACTGAGAAATCTCTTCAGTGCGTAATGTGGTGGGACACAGTGTTTAACCCCACACACAGTATGATTTTCTCTCCCGACTGTCAACACTAACTGGCCTGAGTGAAACAAAGTCCAACTTGGTCCAATTAGCTGTGACTCGGACCACTACGACAACAGGTCCAAGCGTTGTACAAGACTAAGGGTAAAGCTCTCCTTACCTCCAATGTTCCTACGCAGCTCCGACCTCCTGTCCCCCCTCTGGCTCACCAATAAAACCCACCAAACACAGCTGACACATTAAACAACTACAGACGTGTTCTGCCTAATTCAATACTGCCCTTAACATCCTGCGT
Source organism: Caranx ignobilis (assembly GCA_021432705.1). Taxonomy (NCBI): domain Eukaryota; kingdom Metazoa; phylum Chordata; class Actinopteri; order Carangiformes; family Carangidae; genus Caranx; species Caranx ignobilis. The sequence goes on from MU269989.1 coordinate 13,599,425, forward strand.
GGGTGGTTTCCAGCATGCAGTATGTGGTACTGGCATCATCACAGCTCCATTTCACAGACCCATTCAATACAGGCGTTAGAAAAAAAGAAGAAAAAAAAAACTCTTTTTCTCTCACCATCAGCTCTCTCGAGGCTTCAAAGCCTCTCCATCTCTTTATTGAGTCTCATCAGCAATACTTCTATTGGTATCTTATTTACACGGGCTTTTACCTCTTTTGCACGCTCAATACACTCAGTGTCTCATTCACTCGCTCACATTTACACATGAACCACTTTTTTATTTCAAGGCCATTTTACCACAAATGGAAAAAAGAAAAAGAAGCCGTAGCTTTTAGTGAGATATTTAACTAATGACCATGAAAACACATCCGATTAATTCATATGATACAAGGCTGCGGTGGCTGCGCTAAAACAGCTGCCCCTCCACACTGTATACTGCGGAGTGTGCTCTTGTAAATATTTGATGGCCTTTTGACCTCATTAGCCATGATTGAGTGAGCTCTCCGGTGCACACTCATATGTCTTAGTCACCAACTGGAGATACAGCCAGAATGGAGCTGAAGCTGAGCCATTACTGTGTGTATGTGTGTGGCCTGGTCAGCAGTGGATCAGAGGCAGAGGGATAGAGCGATGAGGGTGGTTTATTCAGTGACCTCAGGGCTGGGCTTGTTAAGAGGTTTCTCCGTCTCTGGCTGCAGACTCCGACACAGTCTGCCCTTCGCCAGAGGAGAACACCACAAATAGAGAGAGGGAAAGAAAGGAAAAAGGCAGAATCCTGCAGCTATTTATAGTTTTCTGTGACACGTTCTGCCTCGTCCCCGAGCAATCATTGACCCCGCTCGTCTTCCTCCACCTCTCCAGCTCGCTCACCTGCCAAACGTCACTCCTATTTAGGTCAGCAGAGCTACGGTGTTGGCGCATGTGAGCCCTCCAGAAAGGAATTAGATCCCTGGGACTGATATGACAGAGAGGAGGAGAGGTGACAGAGGGAATGAGCTCATTTGGATGTGGCAAATCTATGCAACATGACTCAGAGGTGTGTGATTTTGTTTGTTCTCATTTGCCTCACACGGAGGACATGAATGCCACAGTTGACATACATACACACAGACACACACACACACACACACTACGCGATGATCCTCTGTTTGTCCAGATGCTGCCCTCTAATCTCAGGAGTCCATGGCCGGCCAAAGCACTGACAGATAGAGTGGTAAACAGTATTAACGCACGGCGATGAGCAATTATTTGCTCGACCCAATTGGAAAAATGATCGTCAGAGAAGACATGGCTGGCAGTCGCCGGCCAGAAGGGTCGGACGTACAGACAGAATGAGACTGGAGTGGGCTGAGCGTTTATTCAGAGCTTTAGCCCTTTCATAATGATTCCTCCAGTGCACTTCTTCCTGAGAGAGTAAACGAAGGGAGACAGCTCGTGACGAGTCGGAGAAACTGAGGCTGAAACATTCACTGAAACCTTGTCCATAATTAGGTTCAATAATGAGAGTGATGTACAGCTTCTTTAACTACTCCACTACATTTTTTTTTGTCTGTCTGACAAACTCTCTTACAGACACAAGAGAGGATTTTGTGCAACAGTATGTTTTCTGCTCTTTCACTGGCAAAGTCATAGCCGTGTCAAAAGGAGTTGTTTCAAGCTTTAGTTCTAGATTACAGCCTCCTCCTGAGAGTGTGCTGACAATGTTAATGTCAAAAGCTTGTTCTTCAGGGCATGGCTAGTGGAATAACATGGCAGCGCAACTCTACAGAGATGTTTGTTAAACTAGAAAGAGGGCAAAGTGGATTTCATCAGTCCATGATGAGGTTACAATGTACATCTAAAGAGGACATGGTAATAGGTTTCAGTCAGTGTAGCCCGCCCTGGGGAAATGGGATTCTCTGGCCTCTCGATCTGTCAAGTTCAACTAACCCCCCCCTCTCTTTTTCTCTTATTGTGTCTTTCTCAGTCATCCACCACCAGCTACTGTATCTGGTTTGAACGCAAAGCAGAGCCACAGAACACAAGAGGACACAGACGGCTGTGAATCGTCTCGAAGCTGTGGGAGCTGAGGTGAAGATGCATCCGTGCAATCTGAAAATGTCACAACTTCATAAATAATTGCTTTCTATGAGTCAACCTAATCATAGAGACAAAATGAGACATTAACATTCAGAGACATTCCACAGAGCAGCCGGCGCACACTGCTAACAGTCAGCGCAGCTACAGACCATTTAGAATGAATAACCACGGGCTGCAAAAACAACAAAGACATCAAATTTGAGCAAATGATTTAAAGTGAAAATTTGCATTGCATTCAGTGAATGCACCTTCAGGTCTGTCTCTTACTGGTCAGTAACAGCGAGCAGGAAAGTTGTGCCAAGCTGTGCTGCGGATGATCCAAGAATATTTCAGTGGCTCCATGTGGCCTTAAATGCCAGTCCTTTCTTTATTATGTTTTATTCACTCCAGCCTCCTTTTTACTCTGACAGCCGCACTCTTCAGTGTGAGTGTAAAAAAGAGCTCAAAAGAGTCTGCTTCTTCTCTGCTCTGTCTCATTAACAAAGAGCAGGATACAACATCTTCATGCTGTAGCTCTGAGCTGATGCTGACCATCGCTTTGCCACTTTAAATGGCAAATGTTACCATTCAGTGTGAATGTTGTGAATGTAACATGATGACAGAACACACAAAACCTCAGACTTTTTGTGTGTCTGTGCTATGACAAAGATCTTTTGCAAAGGAAGAACCTCCACTCACTCGTTGTTCAAGTGTTTCTATAGCTTCAACAATGTTACAAGTACTACTGTACTACTAGTACTACTGTATTAATCACGTTAGTAGTCCATCACTATTTAGATCATGTGGTCCTTGAACAATAATGTGCCAAATTTAGTGGGCTGGATTTTTTTTTACTGCAGTTTGTCTGATGCAAGGACTTGATCAGGACATCCCTCCTGGGAACATTCTCTGGTAACGGCAAATGAGACAGTTAATCTGTAAAAATGTCAATCAAAGAGTTTGAAAGGAATCCTGCCAGGGCTCTCAGGAGCTGAATGTTTTCAAAGACATGGAGACATGTCTGATTCCCACAACTTGTCTGTGCCCCTACCCCTGCTGCAGAACCTGTGGCCGGGTCAAATACGTGCTCTTGAGCGGCCCGACTGTGAGGTTAGACAACTGTCTAACCTCACAGTCAGCAGCCTGACACAGCCTTCCATTTGGCCTCTATGAACCTTAACAACCCCCTTGTTCTCACACCAACATCAGCAGCCACCAAGAAGCTGGCTGTCTACACAATGCTCCTCCTAGTTTCTTCCCCCTGATTCAGACCAGCTGAGTCTGGCTCTGGGGAGCAGAGATCCTGGACTACCAGCTGGGCAGGGGCGTGACATTTGTGCTCCTGCAAAAGGAGGTCTGTAGAAGGCATCAGTAGCCCACTGAGGAGCTACAGGTCATGGTCATCCTCAGGGCCCTCTTAGCCTCCTAGCAGCCAGGGGTTTGATTCTCTGCTGAGAGCTGGTGTAGCCTGATGCTGTGCGTGCAGCTGGAGACCCATTGCCTGAAGGTAGCAGGGAGGAGAGAGTGGGAAGGGACGACATTTGAACTCACCTGAGTCAGAGTCTGCATTGAGCTGTGAGGGTGAGGCGGGCTGCTACTTCAGTTACTAAAAGCACTAAGGACCAAGACAAGGAGGAAGACAGAAAAGCAGGCGAGAGAGAGAGAGAGGTCACGTTTGAAGAGGATATGGAGGAAGAAAAGAAAGAGGAAGATGACAAGTGAGACATGCAGCACAACACGGAGGCAGAGCAGCAAGACACAAGAATAGAGAGGAGGCGACAGAGCCAAGTGAGGAGGAAGAGGACAGACACATGAATGGAGAGAAAAATGACTCCTTAAGAAGAAGAAAAAAAACAGATAAGCAAAGAGCAAGAAGAGGATGTTAAGGCAGGTGTAAAAGAACAGAGAATGAGAGACATGGAAAAGCCGCAGAGGATGAGGAGGACACAGAAACAATGGGCATGATGAGCAAGAAGCTGGGAGACACTGACATCAGGTGAAGTGAAAAATGATGCAGTGTGTGGATACAGGAAATGAACAAAATGATACAGAAACTCAAAGAACAAACTCCAATCATGGCTGCATGCAGAGGCCCACCAGCAAACTGAGCTGCAGCATCAACAACACCAGCACCCACCTCTCCACTGCACATTCAATGCACTGTACAAGTGCAACACACAAGTGAAGGGAACATGCATCAAAAGACAAAATAAAAAGACTAATCTTTACTTGCCGATTCCCACTAGAAAGACAAAACTACACAACACCCTCTTCACCTGGCAGGGCAGCTGAAGTGACACTGTAAATCAGGCTCAATCCAAGATTGGTGGCAGTAGAGAACCACTCCATGTGATAGTGCTACGGCAGAATGTAAAGGGAAGAGATGGTGCAGCCAAAAACCTTATTAGATGCAGCACACACAAAGATGTTGACTATAATGCAGCAGTATCACAGCTGGAGTAGATTGAAACGTCAGTGACACAAGGAAAACTACTGAATCTTCTCTGACGTTCCTAAATGAGTTAACCAGCCTGTCAAGTGGGGAATAAGACGTCACTCAAGCCTTTATCCAGACACTTTGAGACAACGCTCTGCCTGCCGCTGCACACAGACATAAGGCATTATCATCATCATAGAAACAAAACATTAAAATGTTATTCATATATAATTTTAGGAGTGTATTTTCAAACAAAAGTCACCTACCAATCTGAAGAGTAACCTCCACCTCCACACACAGGCAGTGCGGTGAAAGATTAGAGGTTACGGATGAATGGAAGGAATGGTGTTATTTGCCATAAACAATATAACTATGTAAAACATGAGCAGATTTGTAGGCCCTTAATCTTTCACTCTCCATAAGACCAACACTGCTGACAGCTGTATTTATATGTTGTTGTGAGGTGAATGTGATGTTTCCTGGGGTTTTGGGGATGAAATACATGTTTTAAAACAGGTTAATAACTGGTTATATGCTGGTTTCCATGTTTTTGGAAACATGCTACAAAATGAGACTGGGAAACAATAATTATAAAGCAAGTGGACATGTCATTTACTTTGCTGCACTAACCTGCAGACTTATGGAGCTGGTGATGTTGGCCCTGGGCAGCGAGATGGCCACACTGGTCATATTAGTCTTATCCAGCCACTTGGACAACAGCTCCAGGGTCAGCAGCTTGTCCAGCCTAGCCAGATTCTCAACATGGAAAGGCAGCAGGAGCACCAAGCTGGCCTTGGCTCCCCACAGAGGTGCCTCCAGGACCTGCACCATGTTTTCCATGTCCTCGTGGTGACGGTACATGCCTGGGGGAGAGGACAGGAGGAGTCAAGGAGAGAGAGATATCCTCTGCTGTCAACATTTGCTGCCTCCCATGCTCAAATGAGCCAAGCTCAAAGGAGAAAACACGACAGAATCAAACTGAAGCCGTTTAAATATCACGCTAATGCGGCAGAACTGCAATAATCTTTTTTCATGGATTGGAAAGAACATTATAATATAACATTAAACAAAAATCTATGTATCCCTCCGACATCTATTGCTGCTGTCATAACAGAAATTCACTCTGCCTTGCTGTTGTTTTAAAATATGAAAAGCATGTTAAATAAATGATAAGGTACACAGTGATAAATAGGAGAGAAGCAGATTGGACCTTACAGATGTTCAAGCCATTTTAGAGTTTGATTCCTACCCTCTGAATTTACTTGCTGGCAGGCTTACAGCAGCGACAGACTGTTTTTTTTTTTTTACCTGCTCTGTGCATCATCAACACTTTGGTGTATTTCTTTCCAAGAAGGACCGATGATCTGTGCTCTCCTCGCTGAACTCTCTCTCCCACAGCCCTGAACACACGGACAAACAAACACACAGCTTGACACAGATACATAAGATATATTGTAGATATGTAAGAAAATACTGAATGATTGAAAGAGGTGAAAAAGGTAGCTGGCTGCTATGTTAGACAATGCCGAGCTCATAAAATACATATATAGCTCATACACTCATGAATCATCGATTTGTACCATCTATTAAAATGACTACTCTTCTCAAAGCAGTGGAGCTGGAGTGCCACACCAAGGCAGTTATAAGGTCTTTAAGGCCACAGAGTCCCATTCAGGGTTCACCACATTTCACTTGGCCCCGCTAACCCCATGACAGCTGTCAATTTAGGGGGGAAGAGAGTTGTGGAATTACTGTTGTAATAACCTCACAACATATTGCCAAGGCTCCTGGCCCATTCAATAGAGCAGGGCACATTGGCTGGAGTGAGAGGGTCGACAGATTATGACTTGTACTCATGTCATTCTTTGTGAATGACACCTGGGGCCGACCGGGGCTTTAACTAATGATGACTATCAGTATTGATTCAGCGTTGGAAAAAGGCAGTGCACTCATGACACAATGCTAAGGTGCAGCGAGGCCAAGACTAATTGCTGGGCTTTTTCAATGAATACTTTCAGTGGACAGCGTGTGCAGAGCCTTCTTTTCTCCATATTATTGATAAATCGATCCGTCTATAAAATGTCAGAAAATAGTGAGAAATACATCATGTTGCAGGAGCCCAAGGTGCCAGCTTCAAATGACTTTTTTTGGTGCCAATAACGATTAAGCAAATTTATAATGCTCAATTTAAATTGGGAAAACTAGGTAAAAACACATGTTGTCTCATCTACAATGAACATTTGGATGACAGTCTGTAGCCAGGCTGGCAGCTCTGTCAGTTACAGCCACACTCTGACCTGAATGCTACATTAACAATGACAATGAGGTGTTGATGTACCATGAGCCAAATTCTGTACGGACCTCAGAGATGAAGATCCTCTTCATGACCAGTAAACTGAACTAATGTATCAAATTTGTGCTGCTTTAAACGGATTCCTGATCAATCATTTCCTGTGGATCAATTAATCAACTAACTGTCTCAACAAACTTGTGGCTTTCCCCCACAAACCACCCAGCCTCATTTGGACCACAGCCATTTGAAAGTAAGAGCAAAAGTGGCATGTGATCCCCCCTTGCAGGCATGCTAGCACACGTCTCAGTCATTCGCTTCGCTTCCTGTGAAATCATAGACAGGGAAACATGATCGTGCTGGAATCCATAAACAAGTGGCTGAGGGTTACCTAAAGTGGCAACCGTGTTGTTTAAATGATGTCATGACGCTGAACATTTTGTGTGTAAATACGACGACGTCGAATCGAGCGCGGGGTAAACTGATGACCTCACCAGCCTGCGCAGCAGAGCGTTTGATCTCCATGTGCGGATGTGTGGGTCTGTGTCTAGACAGAGCGGACCTGCGCTGCATTATCTTCTTTTATAGGGCAGCACCTCAGCAGAGAGATCACTCCAAACCGCAATCTATTAATATCCATTGATGATAAACAATGAAACCATTGCACGGCGAAGAAAGCCGATTGCTCACAGGCTCGACCAATTCATACTGTAAACTTGAGGCAAAAAGCAGAAGAGAATCAATGAGACCATCCACCTCCCTCCCCTCCTTCATCAACTTTTGATTACAAGTGGTTATGGTATTTCAGAAGCTGTTATTAGAGGTTAAATATGTGGGGACTTGTTCTCTCTGGCCTCTGTTTTCCTCTCCTCCTTCTCCATGTTGTTACATTATTTGCTACTGTATAACTTTCTCCACTGTTTCTTCCCTCATAAGCTTATTTTTCCTCCTCTGTCTCCACTGTTTGTTTGTCTAAAACAGGAACAAAGCCTGAATTAATTAACCAGTGTGGACTGGAACTCCCAAGGTAGGCCTTTTACATCCCTCCACCGTGTCTGTCAATCTCTTTCACTCTCTCAGCAGGCCACCCTTCTTTCTTTACTTTCCTTGGTTTTCACTCTTTACTTTTCTTCCATCTCTTTTGCTCTGCTTCTCTTTGTCCCTCTCCCACCCAGAAGTCTCCCTGTCTCTTCAGTACTCTAGCCATTCTCTTTACCATCTCTACTATAAACATGTTCCACTACTAATTGCCCCTGACCTTCTCTTTCTTTCAGTGCTGTGTTCAGCCCAGGGAAGGAGGGACAGCAAAGATTTTTAAAGCTTTTTAAATCCCCCACCCTCTTTGAATAATTAACTAAAGGGAACCAAAGTGGAGTAAAAAAAAACAAGCGAGGAAGCAGATGCCTGCTGAGTGCCAAAAGAAATTCCAGCACCATCTCTGAAACCATTACATTATCATACACTATGAACTGCCTTAGGACCCTGAAATAGACAAATATATAAAAAAACAAAAGTCACAACAAACCAGAGGCGGCTAGTAAGAGCAAGAAGCAAACTATCGACCACTTTTAAATTATGAATCAAAACTAAAGGAATCCAATTTCCCGTAATCTAATTTGTGTGCCGCAATCTGCTGTATAATCTAATTTGTATATTTCCTCCACAAAATTAATGAACCGACCAACGAGGGTCGGTTCACAGAAAAAACTAATTTCGTAATGAAGTCAGAACATCAAACAAAGAAAATTAATTAAATTGCTTATCAATGTATAGTCTGTCAGGGAATGCTATTTTCAGAGCGCTGTCTATCTGTTGGCAACCTGTTTTCACTTCAGCAGCCTTGGCGTCTTTGCACCTAATAAAAAAGAATACCTGCAGGAGGAAACAGAGGGAATAGAGGCAGATGGACACCGATAAGGATGAGAACAGGAGACATGTGGGAAGAGGGAGAGAAAGAGACAGGGTAGATTAGACATGAGATAAACGGCGACAAAAGCACAAAACAGAGACAAACGCCACAAAAAGAAGAAGTACAGAACAGAGGGATAGATTTAATACATCATCATCATCTCTGGTGGGGACTGCAAACAAAAATGAGATTCTACGTCAGCAGGGATACAAATGCTGCTCTGAGAAACACAGAGATGAAAGATTACACTCCTGAAAAGTTATTGTGAAATATTTCTGAATAATCAGGAGCTAGAGCCCAGTTGTGCAAATACTGACACCATTTAACAGCCTGTTAAAAGCTAAATAAATCCTGCTATAATCTTTAATGGTGCTTTTTAAAGGGGCACCATGCTGAATGATGAAGTTCAGATAAGGATGAGATAGATATGGATTTGGAATGCAACTGTTAAATCACAGATTGAGCTTCTACCAGGCTGAATGTGTATGGAATCAGTGACTGGTGTTCACCCCTGCAGCCCGTCACAAAGAGCGGATCTGAGCCAAGCTGCACCGACGCAGACTTGGAGCACTCCAAGCACAGATGTTAGGCATGACACCGAGGGAGAGAGCCTGGACACTTGTTACTCAATTATTTAAGATGACACATCACCCCCCAATGGAAGATGAATAAGCTCTCAGTGATAGACCCCAGAATCATCCTTTATCTGCTGTGTCCACCAGCTGGAGTCCACTGCATGAGCGCGCACATGCGCGCACACACACACACACACACACACACACACACACACACACACGGAAACACACACAGACATGCACACTGCACACAGGTGGGCATACTGGCACGAACAAGGTTTCAGGCAAACTGGCACATAGGCTGTCTGTGCCGTCTGAACGCTGAAAACGGCACACGTGCACGACATATTAATATTCAAAGACCTCTCATCCAACGCAGCAAACAAGTCCTGCACCGAGACATCCCATAATTTCAAATGACTCCACAATTACAAAGCACACCAGTCTATTTCAGCTCTACTCAGTCCAGCCAAGCCTCTATGTTAAGTATCTGCATCCAGCCATTTATGACATTGGATGTGCAGCATAATGAAATATTCAGTTGGCTATGCTTCATTTACTGCCACAGCTGATTTGGACTTGTTTTGGGCACACTGTCAAATGATGACATGTTTGCATAGTATTTCATAAGTAGCATTTCCCTTTACCCAACCAGTGTCATAATTTGCTCTATTTTGTGACCACAAACCAAAGTGAGCATGACCGGCTGACTACCATGTGCACTATTTCTCCTCACCTTTAAAACGCACGGCATTGGCCACTATCAAAGCCCCAGCCTTGGCCTGGATGTCTGCCTCCAATGGAGCTCCTTCCAGCCCACCAAGCCCAGCTTTAGCCCATCCATGCAGCTGCTTCAGGTCAGCCTTGGAGTTCCCTTTCCCCAGTGGCTGATGCTTTAGCCCAAACCTAGCCTGGCTGTCCTTCACAAAGGCCTGACTGACCGCAGGGGCTTGCTTGGAAAACAAAGCTGATGAGGTGTGCAGGTGAAAGGTGGTCACGTTGGCCTTGCTGAAGCTCTTCAGCGCCCCAGACAGATGCTCCCCAGCCTTAGCTCCGGCCTTGGCAGGGGAAGGAGTCTTGAGGAGGTCTTGGAGCTGACTGGCAGTGGTGCCTGCAGAACCGCCACCCAGCGCTCCGAGTGAGGAAGCCACAAGCAGAGGTGAAAACAGGGTGTTTACTGAGCTTGTGTCAGAGCGCAGGGCCTGGTACAGGCGCAGACCCAGAGCCCATGTGGGGTCACCGAGAAGAGGAGGCGGGCGTGGCGGTGGAGGACTCTTTGGGGCAGCAGGGCTCTTCTTGGGAGAAGTGGTGGTGCTGCCCTGCACCAGGAGAACTGGCAAAGAAATGAGAAGATACACAGGAAGTCTGGGCAGCATGGCAGATCTGGTGGAAACACAGGAAGGACAGTCAGTATCAAGGTTTGCATCCAAGACACAAACTGTGAGGAGAGCAGAGAATACATTCCTCTCATTAGAGGAGCAAAGAGTCTAGCATTACTCACTGCAGATATTTTGACAGATTTTTAACAGTGTAACAGCTACTCACGCTGTTATTGCACTGTTCATGTTTGAGATAAACCAATATAAACACAACTAACGACAACCCCTTCCCCTACAGTGGCACAGCAGTAAACTTCATGTGTAAATTCCTCCCCACTTGGCAACATGGTTATTATCCCACCCGCTGTGCAAAAACCAGAGTGTGACAATTAACTTTGATGAAGTTTCAAAGGCAGATTTTTGGTCTAGTGGTTGAAAATGAGAAAATAAAGTACGCATTTTTCTCTCATGCCTTCCACAAAAAGAGAGAGAGACCGAAAAAACTCCGACTCATTGATTTTGCCGAGGTGGCGACAGGAGTGACTAGAAACATCTGTCGTCTAGCTCAGCCGCTGCTGTTATGATATTCTCTGCGACAGGAGGAAAGAAGGACAGACGTGTTTGCTCAGATTTACCGTTAATTCATTCAAGTTTCTCCCCCTGTGCTCCGCCGCTGTGCTCTCAAGCTCTGTGCTCCAGAGGAAGTGGGGCTGGGACCGGGGCTCAGACGTGGCAGCGTACAGAGGAAGTTCACCGTCTCTGCTCAAACTTCTCCAGCGGACAGTGAACGTCTCATCCCGAAACTTCCAGACCTCCGCGAGACGCCGCCACTGTTTGACAGACGCTGGCAGTGAGGGTACAGGGCTACGTGGCAAGTTGGTACAATGGCGGTCAAATAAAAGCACAGCTCTCGTGGTGAACCCGTTATATTTAAACCAGTTTTTACCGCAGACATCACAGCTAAACCTGCAGCTAGGTGTGTGATAGTGTATTTATGCTTGTACAGTCCGCTGAAGTAGCACACAGTTGAAAAACGTCTCTGACAGGTCACTCCTAAGTCACTTGTGGTATTTGAATCCAACTGGTTTAATGCAGGCATAATACTTTTATGCTTTACAAAGCCATAATTAAATATCACAAAGTCCCTGTAGAGTTATGTTATAGCTGTTCCACGGATTATGTGCATGTAATGCTGGGCCTGGTATGGGTTTTAAAAACGAACGAAAATCCTCCAGTTGCAGTAAATGAGGCGTTTCTCCATACATAGAAAAGAAAGCTTTGTGGCTTCGCCTGGATAATAAACCCTCTTGTTCTTGGCTCAGTGGGGGTTGTAGTTCCCTGAGCCATTCAAGCGGGGTCGCTAATGGTCTTCTCATGCCTCAGCTTAGTGACCCTGTGCAAGGCGGCAGCATGTGGGCCAGGCCCTCCCAAACTCGACACCCAGGCCTCCCAGTAGGAAGGATGTGGAGCACCAAGCCAGAGGGCTGATTGGTTTAGTCGAAGAGCATCCATCTGAGGAGTTTCTCTTCCTCATTATGGTTTAGTCTTAAAAATCTGTTTGCATTTTGGGAAGATTAATTAGGGCAGGGACAGTAACATTTATATTCAAAATGGTCCCTCTTTTAGATTTTTCATGTTTTAAGTTCTAATTAATGAACTTAAATTTGCAGGGGGACCCCCACACACTCTCCCACACGGGCCCACTCCACCGCAACACCTACCCCACCTCACTTTGCAGCAGTTATCATAATGTAGTCCACTGTCAAGTGAAAGTAGGGCAGACTATGCAAGCCTGTATTACGTCTGACCCTTCCAAATGTCCTCATTCCGCATTCTCCTCATTTTCCTGTTTTTCGCCTCCCTAAATTGTACCTGCCCTCTCCCTAAAGCAGAACAAGAAGTTGAGACCAGATAACTTGTAACATGCAGCTCCGGGACAGGGATTATTGCCCAAATTGAAAGATGGAGAATGGTCATATAGGGTCCTAATCAATAAATGTAGAGATAGACTAAGGAGGCTAGAGAAGGATCAGAGAGGGATATGGAGGAAGATAACTGCTCGAGACCACCAATGCTCAGCAATCAGGCCGAACATGACAGCTTGTAGACCCAACCAATCATTTACCCCAGCCAAATCAATAGAGCTCTCTCCGAAAGATAGCCATCAGCAGCACTATCTGGAACACATTCACAGCAGAAAGCACAAACACACACTGAGCACTCTGCTCACTGCCACTCTCGCTCTCTGTCTCTTTTGCAAACACACACACACACACACACACACACACACACACCAATATACACAGATTTATCTTGCAGACTCTCAGTTATCACACTAGCTTGGAAATAAGACTCACATTATCTAATTACTACACCAAGAGAAGGAAAAACTGTGCATATTGAACTACACCTACAGCGAACATGAAACAACATCACACACACGAAGAAAAAATAAAACACACACACACTTTCATTAGTGGTGTTGTAGGCACACCGATAGGCTGAGGATACACGTTGGTAGAGATGAGTCGATGTGTGCAACCTCAGAGGTCGTAACCCCTCACCAGAGGAGGCAGCGCCCCCTCATGGGACTCCCCCAGCCCATCCATCGACCCCCCCCAACCAGATCCACATCACAGTCAGTCTCGTTGGTAATGAGCTGTGACACACATTACAGTGCAGATGATTCATAAAAAGCTGGGCTTGCGCCGCAGTCAAACGAGTCCCCGGGGATCTGGTTGGGAACCTGAGAAGCTCCTCAGTCAGTGGATTGGGCATCTAGGGATTTATAAAATAGGATGCACTTTAACCGCAATGCACCTCCACATCTTTCCTTTTACCCCCGCCCTGAATGGCCCCCCTGCACGCTGCCTCACCTCTCTGCACCTTTTCCGAGTGTCAGAGCCCAATTCAGTTTCCCAGCCTCAGATCTTATTGTCTTAGGGAGGAGATGCTGTATTCCACCTCTCATGTGATCCGTTAATGCAGCCATCAGCCACTGTTGTTGGCTGTTATCAAGGTAAAGTGCTCGTGGCTCAAGGGCCTCGGCTGAAGAATCAACACCTTGTGACAAAAGCCGTTATGGTCAATGCCAGGTGGCCTGGAGCTACATCCAGTCATCCCCTTGCCCAACTCTTGCTCCCACATTCTCTATTTCTCCTCGACACACACACTCACTGGTTCTCACATATTGCAATGTTTATCTTATTCTACACTTCTCTTCTGCTTTGCTTTTTTCAAAATGAGATATTTCACTTCATACCCAGCCAAGCTTCCTCTTTTGTTCCATGACTTCATTTTCTTTTTTCTTTCCTTTCATCCATTCCTATATGTTCCTGTGCCTGAGGTTTCAGTAGTTTGTTCTATACCTCTCTTGCCTCTGGGGGCTCACACATATATATCTATTTCCTTCTTCCAGGAAGAGAGGTGACACAGGACATAAAGCAGACAGATCCCCTTCACTGTAAAACATATACCTCAAACAAAAACATAAACCTTTCTCATTAATATGTGAAAATGTTCTCCCACCTCCACCTTCTCTGCAACATCTCCCACCTCCTCTTACTCACTGTCGACCCATTTCCTCTCCACTTCTCACCTCCTCTCATTCCTTCACCCTTACTCCTACTCGTTTCCCATCTCTCCCGGATTTTTCTCCTTCTCCAACGGTGTTTAAATCTCTCCTCATCCCTCTGCGTCTCACAGATTTGGAGTCCGTACAGAACAAACAGCATGTAACATGTGAGCTCCTGTTCTCGTCAGTTCTGCTCTGCCTGTCTGTCATCAGCTCGGCCCCCTTTCAGCCAGTAGAGAGCTGGTTTAGACCCCATCTGGACGGGTCCACAGGGCCCTGTTGGTTTCTATCAAGTTCCATTGTGGTCCTTTCAAATTAAAGCTCTTACTTAATGTCTGGCGAAGCTGCTAAACTGCAACCATGATTTTCACTGAAGCATTGCCGTAACCCCAACTTCATCCCGGCTGGAGATCTTGAGCCAAACCTTGACCATAAATACGAAGGAAACACATGTCAGTCTAACAATATTATTTAAAGGTCACCAAAACCTTGACCTTTGCTTTTTTCAAATTCACAATGCATAAAAATCATCCAAAGAAAAGAAAGAGTAACAAAGGATAATAAATCGAGTCCACAGTGAAAGGACAATAGCAGAAGACAACAGCTAGGACGGATGTTTAGGTTGGCTTTCATGATCTAAAAATACACATTTTGGATGAAACTTAGGGTCCCCCGACAGGTTTTTTTTCTCCCCACTTTGGATCTGCGGGTAATATTTTATAAGCCAATGGGAGGTATGGGTGGACAGATGGGAAAGAAGGAAATATGTATATTTAAGCGATGGAGGGGAGAGAGAGGGGGCAGTGGCAGTCAGGGTCGGGGTGAACATGTTGAACAGTGCCAAAATCACAGACACATCTGCTGTTCATCTCGAATGTTTCCAATAAGCTTTAAATGTTTCCTGCAGCCCTGTGAAAGTGCACAGAGCTGCCAAGCCGGGGGGTGGGGGGGTGCTGTTTGATTTTCTTTGTGTCTGTGGTGACGAAATAGGTGGTCTCTCACCTTTTTTTTTTTTTTTTTTCCTCATTAGACGTTGCAATAAATTACCCAGACTTCAGGGAAACGCACAGAAGTACAAAAGCAAAGACAGGCTTCTCCATGGGTAACTCTTCTACACAGCAAGAAAGACAAATAAGTGACTTTTAATGTGTTCAGTGAGTCAGACAGAAAAACAAATGTCAGGCACCCACAAGAGCACACAGCTGCTCCAAGCAAGTGTCGACAACTATCTTTATAGGAATTAAATATTGCTCTTAACCCCACCCCCCAGTAACCGACTCACACCTGTGAATCAGATCACTCAGGCTCAGACTCCATGACACTAAATCAACATGGCTATGTTTTGACGCATCACACTGAGCACACACAAACCCATCCATAATGTGACTAACATGCAACCGCATCCACACAATCGCACAAAGGACCATCAAAAATATGGATACGCACTTTCAAATGAGTGATATGTTGACACCCACATACAAACACACACACACACACACACACACACACAGCGTGTATCCTCTGGCTGTGAGCTTGCCAGCAGCCAGCTGGTACTGTCATGTCTGATAGGCTGGAACAGAGACAGGGACAGAGACGAGGCCGAGAGAGGGAAGGAGGAAGGAGGGAGGCAAGCTGGGAAAATGTCTACAGCAGAATGCATTAGTAAGACCCCTGTCTGTCTGTCTGGATGAGTGTGTTAGTGATTGGGAAAACTGTATCAAACCCTGGCAACTCATTAGACTATCTCATTTGGGTCCCGAGGGAGTTTTCCACCATCCTTCATCTCATATCCTCTAACTACAGGACGTTTTCATTCCTCTGCAGCTCTCCTCTTTTCTTGAGTAACCACCCGTTTGTGTCTTTGGTCTTGAGGTTTGTAATCTGTGGCTAATCTCAACATGACCATGATGAATGCCACTTTGACACTTCATAAGAAAGACATAATATGTCTGGCACCAGTTCATCTAGCTGTTAAACAATGTTGTTTTTAATAAGAGGGAAATAAGTAAGATTTCTGCTGCCCTGCAAACCAAAACAACCATAATTAAAATGTTGTTGATCAAGAGAAGTCACTCAGCAATTATTCCGCAATGTGATTCCTGGCTTTTAAAAATGAGCTCAGACTTCAAGTAGACAGAAAAGCCTCACATAAAACAGTATTATTATGCCAGCATTTTGCAAAGTCTGTATTTGCCTCCAGACCAGACATTTTTTGCTTGGTAATGTGAAAAGTGGTCTTTTTGCTTTCATTTTATTTTTAACAGTGACAGTGGAGAGTGACAGAAGAGGCAGGGGAGAGGCCTGGGCTGGATCTGAGTGTAGGTTGCTGCAGTAAGAACTCAGTTTTGACAAATGGTTCGTGCTTAACCCGCTGAGCTACCAGTGTGCCCCATGTGAATATGGTGTTTGTGAGAATTAATGGCCACATAGATAGGAGCTGATAAGAGTCATGTATTTCTTAATGCAAAACCAGGTTCCCACAGAAGACTAATGGTAATTGAAATTCAGCATCTTGTGTAATGGTTCTGTTTCAACATGTGATGTCCATGTTTGTCAGTAAATGTCATGATAAACTTGGACATACAGACTGTCATGGTTTTAAATCTGTCTTCAGAGATGTATACATGAACACTGCTAAACCTAAAGTAAAGCAAGCTATTGCTTTGATTTGGCTCTTGACAGAACGTCAGAAAGAGAGCTTCACACATCATTAATTCATGGAGACAGATGTCAGGGGAAATGAAGTTGTGGCTGATAGAGAAAACGGGAAAAAAAAAAACATGGACGACGTAGTTCTACTAAAATAAATACAGTGTGGTGTTTCAGTAATGAAGGTCAAACAACCAAGATGCAACTGCTTGAGTGAAATTGGGCTCAAATTAATTCAATTTGGTTTCCACTCTTCTTACGGACATAGAAGCTGTGGGTGTATATGTATAAAAATAACAGTAAGCCATGCTAGCAGCTCTGTGTGGTTGTTCAGAGCTAAACACTAACATCAGCATGCAATTATGTTTTTAATGACAATTCGAATAAGCAGGGCTAACATGGTCATCATCTTGATATTCTCCGTCAACAGGTCTGCAGGTATTCGGTCAAAAACTACTCTCTCACAGGTGAAGTACCACTGAGCAAAACACTTAACCCTCAGTTGTTCCAGTGCAGCTGATCTGCACTGAACAGAAAGGCAGTTTATCATGTATGATTAGCAGACATTTGTGTTATTATATATACGTAGTATACATATATAAGTATATAATATTTTTTTAATTTTATTTTTTTAAACAGTGTATTTATTAAAATAGTCTTACCGACATGGACACTTGTATTTATATACATATAGTTCTATCAGATATGTTGACCCGTGCCTCATTAACAAAGGCACCTGCTGTAGGACCAGTGACCAAGAGACCAAACCAAATTACAAACAAACAATACACATACATACATCCTGCCTTCCTTTTCATATGTACGTCACTCTCTCCAAAGGAAAGGTTGTCAGGGTTTGCCTCACCTGATACGTAAGGCTTGGTCCCGCTGGTCTTTTTCAAAAACATTGCAACAGATCTTTCGGCGTCAAAAACAATCTTCTCCCAGAAGATTTTATCTTACTGCAATGCCACAAACCATGTATAAGTATTTGATTAAAAATTGCCTTAATTTGCTGGAGTGATGTTTGTTTTCTTCATTTTTCTCTATTCATTTAGTTTAAAGAACCATGAACAATAATATTTCAGGTGTTTTCACAAAAATCTGAAATCAACTATTGTGATTAAAAGATAATATCAGAAACACAGTCAGAAAACTAAAAGTTAAGATTATTCTTTGGTTTAAATGTTATTTTTAAAGCCAACTATGATTTTTCAGTGTGAAGTTTAGGTTTTATTAGGGGCCAAACCTTTATTTTCATTTTCTCTGTGCAAATATAAAAGTATGTTTACCTTACTATTACACAAATATGTTAATCAGGCTTTTCATAACTGGGAAAAGAGCTTATCTAGGTCATTATAAGCAGGTTGTGATGTTCAGACATCAACCAAAAACACAAGTCTATCAAAATGAGTGGCATATCCTGAATCACAAATAGCTGGGTTGCATAAGAATGTCCTCAGCGAAAAGTTTTACCATAACTTAGGGCTGCCCTTTGATTATAATAAAACTTTATTACAAAACTTTTTATGGTTGTTGGTTAAATTATCATGGAACTTTTTCACATCTTCATACAGACAGAATATTCAATCAAACAGTTTTTGTTATTGTAATGGATTTCCTTACACAAAGAAGAGTCATATAGCAAATCTTCCCTTTTGCATAACCTCCAGAATGCGGTGACATTTGAACAGGATATTGTGAAGTCCTCACAATCACAGCCAGGTAACGGCCGCACAGATTAACACCCGTAAAGAGTATAGTAGAGCTACCATCACCTGTTCCCATGTTTTATTCACAACCTCTCCCCATGCATTACCATACATATTTATAGAGATAACTGCATTTACATGTACATGAACACCCATGAGCATGTGCGCGTGCACACACACACATACACACGCACACACACAGAAGTTCAGCCTATCCCTGAGGGCTGAAGCTGTCATTTTAGTCCTTCATAGCAGTTACTGTACGTGTGTGTCCCATGGAGCGCATACAAAGATCAATTGTGTGTGGGTGTGTGTGACTCCATGTGTGTGTGTGTGTGCGCCTCAGATTGACTGATAGATTATGGCTGCGGGGCAGGTGGGCATTGAGTCATCTGTGGGTGTTGGGAGGTGGATGGATGGAGGGGAAATAGGTGGAAAATTTGGGGGCAGGGAGGGGCGGATGAGATGAAGTTAGGCAGAGGTAGAGTGTCGGTCAGGCTGCCACTCAGCCTCATGGGAAACTGGTTCCACCGCCGCTTAAGGGCATACCAGTGGAGAGAGGAAACCGAAATAATGTGGGAAAGGAAAGCAAGGCAGAGAGGGGAAAGGGTTAAAGGTCAAAATACAGGACACGAGGGGTGGGGGGGATCTGGGTGACTGAGAGATTCAAATGAATAGTGTCACTGCTTTATTAATCATACTGCCTCAGAAAGCTGGAGAGTGTGTTAGACACGGGGGAAATCACAGGAACATGCATAAAGATACCTCTAAAAATAGGGGAATTCTGGTAAGCAACGTACAAAAGTGAGAAAGAGCGGATGAGTAATGCCACAGGAATGAAAGACGAGGTGAGTGGCATGCACAGGCAGAGTGGGGGAAAAAGCATATCAAAAGAGCAAAAAAAAAGAATGAGAGGTGTAATATATCACTGTGCCTCTGCTACCAAATCAACAGGTGATGTGAATGCAACGCCGTCATGCTGGGTCTGGGGCGACAGGGTTGAGATGGGAGAGGGGTGTGTGTGTGTGTGTGTGTGACTGCAACCTTGTAAAGGAGGGGGGGGGGTCTGCTCTCTCCATTCTCATTATCCCATCATCTCTCCCTCTCTCTCCAGTTTGTATCAAAGCTTCTCTGTCTCTCGCTCCCGTTCCACCCGCGCCCCCACCTCCTCTAAGCCTCTCTGCTATTCGCTGCAGCGAGGCTTAAGATGGAGGGATTTTTTGCCCTCTTCTCCCTCCGTGTCAGTTCATTTCCAGTACAGAGTGCTATACCCACAGCCTGCATCTATCAGCAAGGAGATATAAGCTGCTATGAATGTCAAGGGTCAACTTGTGATATTATTCTGCTGTTAATGGCCCACCATGTTATAGGGCCTCTAATACCCCTGGAAATGACTGCTCAGACAGCTGCATAGTCCGTGCGTGTGTGTGTGCGTGTGTGTGTCACATCATGAGGCTGTTAGACCACCTTGCTGGGTGTCACATGACTAATGCTCTTTCAAATCATAAGCACGACTCAAACGCGAATACTTTTTGTGGACTCATCCACATCCAGTGACACACACATACACACACACACTTTTGACCATTCATTTGTACTTCAGCCAGCCTGTGTACAGCTCTGACCTTTAGTTTATAGCTCCACGTGGACCCTTTACTTTCTCTGAAGCCCTACAAATGCAGCACTTTTTTAAAGAAAATAAATGGCATTTGGTTGGAAAATGCAGGCAAGCATTAATTCAGTTTGCATTCATCAAAGTTACATTAGTTTCAGCCTTATCCAGTGCAAAGTCAAAAGATGTACAGAGAGACTTGTACATATAACTTCACTGTAATTCGAAAGTGGCCACAGGTGCAGCCCTCATGCATTTATTAAGAGCACATTTGAATTTTTAAACTGTTGAATTGCATCGCGTTGTGATGTCGATCTGCAGATTCTCTTCATGTGTCTCCCCTCCTCCTGCAGTGAGCAATAAAAGACTCTAAAAGGGATTCAGGGTTTTAAGGGGTCACTTTCCACCACAGCCTAATGACATCCAAATTCTGTAGCTTCCCACAGAGGCAGGTTCAAGAGTAAAACTTGTATGCATTACATTGTCGGTCTATCAACTTTTGAGTTGAGTTGAGATCACTGGAGCCAGATGAAGCATTTAACCATCAATAATTCAGCCTCACATCAATTTTAAGACCTAAGACTGAGTGTGATAAACAAAGGGCTGCATAAAACATCACTGGAAAGAAAGTAATACTCTAAAGTAAAGAATTACTAATCACAAAAAATATGGAGGGCATCATCTCCACCATTGTCTCTGCTGATTACAGCATTCATACCATACTCATAATTTCACAGCCATATATTAATGATTGAGACTTGTAGACATAGAAGTTTTGAAATCTCATTTAGGGCAGATAACGTATATTTTATAGTCTCTGGATGACATTGTTCAACCAAGCTGTAACAGATGTCCCAAGGACTATCTGATTGGGTCTGATTCATTTCTTCTGCCTGAAGTGGCCCTGCATTGTTCTCCATCCAGTTCTCATTTCAAAAGTTCTGTTTTTCGTTTTCTTAATAAAAGCGCTGGAGAGAACAGCGGTGGGAAAGAAATTCTGATCCCCTCAGAAAAAGTTAAACCCCCATGCAAAAACTACTCAAGTTCAAGTCCTGCATTTACTTAACCTGAGTAAAAGGATAGATGTGTTCACAAGATTTGCAAGTGCTCTGGATTCTGAAGAACAGCTTCTTTCAGGGTATTAAATTATCAATTCGTTAAAGTGTAAGGAGCATTTTAATGTTACATGGTCAAGGTGGAATTAAAAGTGCCTACTTTACACACACTTGTCTACTGAACTGACATGTCTACAGCTAATGCAGCCTTGTACGAAAACACTACAAACAACAGAATCACTGACTACGTAGGTTCAGGCACCCTATACAATTTATAACAGTTTTTTCATGTAAACATCTTTATCTGCTTTTTAACCCGTGACTCGAGCAATCAGGACATGTGACGTGTTTGTTATTTCTCAGTGAAATGTAGAGAGGCGAGAAGCCTGAACAGACTGGAAACATTCATATAAAGTAGGCTACTTACTCTGCAGTAGACCAAAAGAAAAAAAAAAAACAAGGTCCACTTACTAGACTTTGGACTTGTCAGCTTCAAATAATGGTTTTCATTGGGCAAATATAGCTGACTGAGGCTTCAACACAGGCTCCAAGGACATATATTTCTTAAAGCCGCTCTTAAAACAACATGCTCATATAGTATGCACTGTGCTTGTTTGCTGTAATCATGCTCCCAGTGTAAAACCCATGGTCCTTGTTCCATACAAACTCTGTCTGAAGCTAAAAGGACTAGGATTCCTTGTATTAGCTTCACCTAACATGTGCAATGTATTTTTGTAAAAAGCAAGCACTGTGGATTTTGTCCCTCATCTCTAGCATTGTATGCACATTAAAAAGGCTTTTTAAGGGCCAGGATGATCAAAGCAAGAACCTGTCCTTTCATGCAGTCACATGATAAAAAAAGTGGCTGCACTGAGGGGTTGTTGGTGAACCCTTATCTTAGTTCAAGGATGGTTACAACCACCTTGATCTTTCTCCGGCCATCCACACTCTCCTGGTTGATGACCTTCACTTTCTCTCGGTCAATTCCGTGACCAGTTTTCGACTGGTGTTCAGCAGGCGGCTGATGTTATCTGCTTCTAGGGTTTATTAGGTTCTGTGTCCTCACCACGTTCACATTGTACTCTTACTTATGACCTCTGCAGATGTACTTACACACAGCTCCATTTTGTCTTGCATTTGTTAGATGGTTTATGAATTCAGATAAAACAGCTAAAGGACCATTTGCAAGTTTTTTTCTGCAGCTGAATGTGGTTTCTTTGCACTAACAGATAGTGGTGATTGTTGCTGGACCAGTGTTTTGGCCATCATTTTCTTACAACAGGTAATAATATTCCCTCTGCAAAACTACATCTGGCCAGACTGGAGTGTTTATTGGAGGGTGGGGTTAGCCTGTTAGCATGCTGTCTTCACAATGTAAAGACATAAAGACAAACGTTAACATTGGTGGGTCCTTGCACCTCTGTAAACAGCTGCAGGGGAATGAAGGAACAATCATAGTAAACAGCTGTTAATGCTAATATTAGCTATGTAGCCATATTAAGAATAGCTCTTATAAATGAAAATCAAAGCTACCATGCTGCCTTACATATATGTATCCTGGATTATAGTGGACTTTATGACAAACTAACAGAAAATAAAAGCGATTGCATTAGTTGCCATTTTCTGTCTTTACAATAGATCCCTTAAAGCCATGAATGCAAAACCTGAAACCACCTTACAGGACACATGCTGCCCTCTGATCAAAAGCCTTTTCACCTTTTCAGAAAATGACACCAATTGTGGTTTTACTTTGCCCTTGATAACCCCCAGCCTGTTGCACCCGCCGAGGTAACCACTGCATATTGAGACTAATTGCTCGCGCAGAACAATACATGTCATAAATGTGACAAATTGCTGTATGGCTTGCTGGAAAATCATTGTCATCATAATTGCTCCTGCACGTCTGTATCGCAGCGTGTGCACGTACCTGGGCACCTGGACCATGGCCTGGATCTGACAACACCGACAAAGAGGGAAGGATAAGCGCCATACTGAATTCATTCAATTCTCTCTTTTTTTTTTTTTTAATAAATTCCTTCTGTTTGTCGTTTACTTTTTGAAGGCAATTTGATTTTTTCCCTTAACTATTTCTATTTCAGACAGTGGAAGGTGGACACCGAGGCACGAGAGAAACGTTCTGCTCTGTCAGGACTCTTATGATACACAGCAGTGAAATTCAAAAGGAGCAGCTCCTTGGGATCATATTCCTGCCTCGAAGAAGTGATGAGAGCAGCACAGAGACATGGTAATAAACCGGGAGGCTGTAGTCTTAGCTATGCTGAGGCCTTTTGCATAATGAACAGTATAATTATTTTCTGTTCCTGTACTGTATTGTGTTGGGTGTTAATCCTAACAGATGAGAGCTCAGGTGGACAGAAGGCAGTAAAGAGCGGAGAGGCTGTTGCAGGGTTTAGTGTGCTGTGGCCTCAGCTGTAATGAAGCAGGTGGATGCAGTGGAGGTAGAGGAGGGAGGTGTAATCTGGAAGGCTGTCTGCTTTATTACCCCACTGTCTTGTCATGAGGGCACTACACACACACACACACACACACACACAGAAAGAGAGCAGAGAGATAGAAAGGGGAAAGAAAAAGCGAGCGAACAAATCTGAATGTGTGCAGCAGAGAACCAGAGGGCGAGGGAGGGAGGAAGGGGAAGCAATCAGCCGCCTGGTCCTAATCATGTTCCTCTCTCTTTCCTTTTCACTGAAGCCGTGCTCCCAGCTCCACATTTGGACGCATTAAGTTGCCTAAATTATTTCATAAGCATCTCGGCCTTCACCACCAGCGAAGGGAGAATGCAAGGGAATGATGTACAAGGCACTGATTAGACCTAATTATGAATCCTGATTAAGGCTTTTAATTAGTCGAGCCAGCACTTCAGCTGGAGAGGGCGGCAGAGATGGAGAAGACAGTGGGGGAGAGAAAGGGGGGAGGAGGGGGTGAGGGGATTAAAAGATTTGAGGGAAGTGGAAGAGGGAGAGTCTATGGCGAGGACCGAGGTGAGGCGGAAAGGGAGAGGATTCTAAAGAGCAAAGAAGAGACAATATTGACAATACTGAATATTATTTTGAATAATAAAATAGTGAAAAGCAGAGAGTGTGTGACACATGGAGCAAATTAGAGACAGGTAGGACAGGAGGCCGACTCCACTCCTAATCTGATCTGATACTTTAGTCTACACCAGCCAACTGATTCAGCAGGTTGTGGTTTCCTGTGAGGACCCACTCTATTTTAACATAGTTGACAATGACTTATGAAAGACACTGATAGGAATCTTTTTCAATAATAGTCAGTTTGCAATTACAGCACTGGGGATGTGCAAAAGGCTTCTCAGGTCGATGTCAAACCAAATTAATGGAAAATATGATATCATGTGGAAACTATTGTTAGAACAGCAGGGGCTACATTAATGCTAAGCTACACTACAGTGAAATTAGTCCTGACAAGTCATTCTTAACCTTGGAGACAGCTGATCAAACAATCTCAAGGTCCACTGCATAAACATTTAACTGTCTCCAGCAGTGTATGCTGATTGTATTTTAGGAATGCAACCCACTGTAGCACTATGGGCTATAGAGCTGAAATAAATGGTGACAGACCGAGCGGTTGTAGATAAGATGGACTAGAAACCCTAAAAGTGCTCAGAGTGACTGGAAGTTTAAAACCAACAAAGGTCACAACCCAGCGAAAGGAGAGGTCATGGTGTGGGAGCTCACACTGAATGTTAGCATGGTAGCCTGCTCAGTCTGTCCACCGACTATTCCAGTGAATGTGATCACTTCCTCAGTGCAACAGAAATCACATGGCAGAACTGCTCATACTGCAAGACAGATAACCACACCTGCTGACATGACAGAAATCCACCTGATCAGCGACAGTTGGGACAATTCATCAGTCAAATGCAATCAAACACATCTGGAAGGAAACCGAAAAAAAAAAAAAAACAGAGCAGAAACTGGATTGGATTTGAACAGTGTCTGCCTGTCTGTCTGCTTTATAGTGTATTTCATTTACCTTGGAGGTCTGATGTCAGAGCCGGGAATGATGTCACACCTGAGCCGACCACAATCCACTGCAACACGCCGTCAGTACCTGTTGATGAAAACACATCACACTGTATTGGAAGCATCACAAGACTACAGCAGTGTGTTTATAGTCATACAATGGAGCATATTATGTGTAAAACTCATTAAATGAGACATGAATAAGAGAGAACTGCTAACAAAGTGATATTCCTCCAACAGAAACCAGGCTTCAGGCAACATTCAAGTTGAACTTTGGGACTGGGTGCTTGGAAAATCCACCTACCCAATTCAATGGATCGCATCATCAGAAGGCACTAAGATAAGAGAGTTTTACCAAAATCCTGAAATCACCTTCTGAAGGGAAAAAAAAACCCACAATGCCTGAAAGAACATGTGATTCCAGAAGAACTTTTCCATCATTTGAACAGGATGTAGTCCAACAGAGTGGTACCTATGTTTCCCTGTTTGTTTATCTGGAGATATTTCTAAAACAGCCAGTCTAATGTTAATCTGTGTATTTTTATCTTATTATTTTTTTAGATTATGAATGCATTTTTCTTGTGTGAGTGGTACTAAGTGAAACAGTTAATTAATATAAAAGCCTATTTCTGCTTCTGGGGCTGTGTAAATTAATGAGTAGCTTCAATAGTTAAACCACCACATGCTAGTGGAAATTGCTGCTAAGCTACACGCAACTCTGCTAATCCTCTGAGCAGGGAATGAAAAGATATTTTTACTAAAGCCAATTTCAGTCTTCGTTTTTGGAGACATTTATTCAGTTTTTCTTCTTTTTTTTTTTTTTTTGTAAATCAGTATCAGTACTTTTTAACCTGACCCTACCAAATGTATTAGATCTCACAGTCTCACAGGATTATAGGAAACACATCTGTGCCTTTCACCAGAGAATAGCAGGGATAACACTGATATTTCCCTTTGACTTTTCCACTAGTGTTTGCATCCATCCTTCTGATCTTCCTCTGTAGGAGAGCCCTGATTTGCCTCGGCGCTGTTGATCTCCACATTTTGACAGATCCTCGTTACAAACACAACCTCTCAGTTGTTAAGTTCTTCGCCTCTCATCTTCCTCCTTTCCTCATTTTCTTGTGCTTTTCCTTTGTTCTGCTTCCCATCTGGCTTTTTTCCCCCCCTCAAAGTACTTCATACACTCCTCTCTCTCTCTCTCTACTGTAGACCATTTGGCACAAACCTCATCTCTCCTCCTCTCATCCCTCGCTCTCACCTCAATTTTCGGCTGTTGCATAATTAATTAGCAGCACTGTTCACTATCAATGCAATTACTCCAGAGAATGGAGAAAGAGAGGAGGAGAGAGAGAGGAGAGAGAGAGGGGAAATAAAATGGGAGAACAGGGCCAAAATGGAGATGCCATGAAAAACATGGAATAAAAAGGAGGAGAGAGAGAAAGGGAGTGATTTTAGCCCTTAAAGGGATGGAGTCAATATGGGCTAAAATCATGGTAATTTTGACAATGTGAAATCCATTTGGAGGCTCAGGGATCCAGACAACACAGGTTTGGCTCCAAATGGAACATTACATCTCTCCTCATATTAAAAAAGGACATCATGTTTCAACCTCTCTGTCTTCATCTGTGTGTTTATTTGTCTGCATCACATTTGGGTTTTCGATCTGCAAAACGACACACCCCACTGATGTTTTCCCTGGGCCAGATGTTTAAAACATTGCACATCTGCATGGATATAAGTTGAAACTTTTCACGGCAGATTTACACATCTGAGTCACTGTGAAAGTGTTTGCATGGACGTAAGCCTAACGCCCATTCCCAAAATTATTCATAAATTTATGTCAACACTCCCTTGTTTAATCTTGTTTGAACATAACCCAGGCTCATTCCATTCCTGATCTGGCACCGGCAAAGTCGATGGTGTTACACACTAGTATGCTGTGTGTTGTGTCCAATTACAGCCCCGTAATAAGAATAATGACAGAGGGATAATGAAAATGGGTCAAATTTATGATGTTCTTATTCCCACAATACTCGATAAATTGGGTGGGTGACCAAATGAAATAATTAACACATGCTAGAAAACTGGCAGGCTTGTTCAGAGAGATGTTTATTAGAAGAGCCATAAATGTTATGGAAACTGCTGTTGAAAGCTATGATGTCATGAAAAGACCATGTCACACACGGCGTAAAGCGTGTGTGAAGGTATGCACGTTTCTTGACGATAAATCCCAGATTCTGGGGGGGAAAGTGTTTTTTTTTTCATCTTGTCCCTGATATTTCTTCATAGCTCAGTGACTGGTCCAAAGGGAGGCTCCTCAATTACAGGTCAAAACAAGGGGATGTATTTGTTAGCTATTGACCCAGATAAGTACAGCAGCATTAGCTCCAAATGACATTTCTGTTGTTGTCTGGTTTGTAGCAGACCTATCAGCTGGTGTGTTGTTACAGCACAGGCATTTTGCTGTGAAACGTACAGTATCGCTGCCAGAGGATGACAAATTATTTATTGTATCAACAGCACTGTTTTTCCTCCATTTACTAAAGCTCCTTGTAAAAAAAAAAAAAAAAAAAAAAAGTGAAAAAAAAGGAAAAGGAAAAAGAAAGGAAGACAGACAGTGAAAAATACCAGTGTAGCCACGTGGGAACTTTGATCATTTACGTGCAAATAGCCTTTAGCAGAGATTTAGCCAAGACCCATTACTTTGTGGCAATTAACACAAAGCCAGTGCATTCAAGGATCGATGCCATTTGTCTGCCTTTAATTTGTTAGCCAGACATCATATTACACTGTCGGGATGATGGTGTTCAGTATTTCATCCGTGACTGAGGGATCTGGGGAGTGCGATGCATATGGAGAGGCTCACCATACCAAATCACCAACAGAGAGAAGATGTTCTCTAGAGTCCGACAACCCATAAATGACAGATGGACTAATACGACTTAATTCCTTCCGCCTGCAAATCTTTGTCCTGCTCTTAACAATGTAACTGCAATTCAGGGCCTGGAAGTATTTATACATACAATGCAACCGGTGTCACTGTGTTTCTATTCCTGGCGTGCAGCCATGTTTTATTACTATACTGTCAAGTCAGCGGAGTCGGTGTCGATACTGATCGCCTTTACACGGAAAAAAACACATAAACAGGATGTTTTTTAGAAACATGTCAAGTAAAGAGACGCAGACGTACAGAGAGAGCTATTTCAGTGTATCCTGTTTCCCTATTCAACTGCAGCCTATTCAGTCGCATTTGATTGAAGTTTCTATGGCTTTACTTTCCATTAATGAAACTGCAATTCTATGAGCATTAATGAGTGAGTCACACAAAAGGCCAGCGACGTGGAGAGGAAAGCAGTTTTAAAGGAATTTATTAAGACAACACATATATACAATCATTTGCATGAATACACACACATGCACACACACACGCACACACAGAAACAACCTGGAAGGCATTTCTAATTACAGACAAATGTATTCATTGATATTGTTGCTGCATTTTGTCATTGAAGGATGTGATTTGCAATGAAATGTTTCTTTTGTTTTTTGCTGTTGTGTTAATTGTTTACTGTGGGCTAATTAAAGCCCGCCTGTCATTAATGATGATCACTGCTCTCAGCAGATGGAGGCAAGGATGACAGACCCCGACAGAGGGAGGAACAAAGGAGACTGACAGAGAGACAGAGGGAGGGAGAGAGGGAGAGATTGGACACTGTGCAAGGATCCATGGGAGTTTTAGGGATGTCTGGACTGTTAGTCCACTGAAACACTGCAACAATTAATGGATGGATTAACTTGAATATTTCTGGTGCTGGTCTCCAGAGGACAAGTCTTACTGACATCAGACAGTTGGTGCGAGTGAAATGACTGAACAACGAGAGAATGAGCTGCTTTCAATGTGATTACACACATTTGTGCCCCCCCAGGATGAGTTGTTTGGTGACCTCTTAACTTTTCATCTAACACAAGTTAATTGAGTCTAATTCTCTAGTTCATGACTGTCACCATTCTGATTAGCCTCAGCTGATGTTTGCATTTGCTGCTAATAAGCAAATAATACCATGTTAACTACGTGATGAACAATGTGATTTTGTTTTGGCATTTAGCTTAAAACCTTCCTGTCCATAAATACGAGGCTGAGCTATCTGCAAAAAAAAAATCAGATTGGAATGATTTAGTCAGATATTACTGGCAGAATGAGGCTGGAGCTGAACGTTCAGTTTTTCATTTCACTGTCTGGTGGCACAACGCTTCAGTCACACGATGCTGTGACACATTTTAACTCAGAGCTTCTGAGTTCTGAGTTGGATGTTCTTGACTTCAGTGATATGTTGATTAATAGTTCCGTCCTACTGGCTTCCATTGTTAGTTCTTTGAAAATTTAATCAACATTTCATTGGAAATTTCAAAATTGAAAATTGTTTTATTGAATCGATTCACTGTTATGAACTCATTTAAGCGAACTGCTGAACAGTCGCTATAACAAAGTTACACTCGTCATGTTCTTTCTGGAGATACCTGTCACCAAACTGGAGATATAATACAGACAGTTTTAAGCAAAGATGGATTGATGGCTGTAACAATTTCTGCAGATTGTGTGTGTGCATTGTGTGTGTGTGTGTGTTTGCTCTGGTCTGTATGTATCTGCATGTTGGTTTGTTTGGTGTGTGGGTACGACAGAGGAGCTTTGTGTAGGCTTGTGTCAATCACTGTTAGCTGGAGTGGATGTGTTTGTTAGTGCATGTCTCTCTCTATCACCAAGTGTCCATCCACATTAGATTGTATGGCAGGATTAAGTGGCACTGCTGAAGGTACATGGCGGCCAGGAGTGCTTATATCTTCATTTAGCACTGGCAGCTGGTGATTTGCTCCTGTGCACATCTCACAGCTTTGCATGCGTGTGTGTGTGTGCGTGCACGCGCGAGGCAGAGTGACTGTGTGTGTCTGTATGCACGCATACACACGGACTCAGGAGTAAATGGGGAGTGAAGAGATTTCAACTCAAGCTGATCGACTCTGTGTGTGTCACATGTGATGATAAGCATGTGTGTGTCTTTGCATGTGTTTGTGTTAGAGAGACGGAGCACAGATGGAGAGTTAGCCGGTAAATGAGAGGAGAAGGCTAATCTCTACTGATAGCAGAGGAAAGATCACAGGTGAAGGTTGCTGATGTAGAAACAATCAGTAGAATACAGACCAGCTCAGCTTCCTCAGAACAATCCAAGCAAGTGGCACCAGGGGTGGAACTTACAAATCAGCTGGATAGGACCAACTCACAGAAAGGCAAAGTGCTGTTCATCTGATTTACAGACTGGCTTATAATGCAACCATGAAAGCTCAACAATGACTGTCACAATCAATTCAGTCACATTTTCGTCATCAAATCAAACCAAACAACACATTTTGCGAGAGCAAACCACAATCTAAATGTACAGAATAGATAGATCAGATGAAAGCACCACTTCAAACAAACAAGACATCATAGCAGATGTGATACTGTCACGTCTGGCTTCTGTATCAATACTGTGAAAGCAGCATTGATATGTCTCAGTGTTTCAGGCCACAGAGACTCAGCCTTCAAATGAGCCATCAGAACTTCTTTCACTTTGTGATGTCACAACAAAGCAGAATGTACTTAAAACCACAACTATTTGCACTACATATATCAGATTTTAAATAAAACACAGCAATATGTGTGTGACATATGGGACCTTTGAATGCTGACTAAGCTTTGGAGGTGTATAGTTTCTTTGGACAGAGACATGGGAGCTGGTCCTCCCTGTTTGCAGTCTTTATGTTAAAGTAGGATTTGGCTATTTGCTATAGCTTCATTATTACTGTACAGACATGAAAGGTGTATTAATTTCCCAATCTAAATCACAGCAAAAAAGTAAATATGCATCAATCTTAAATAGTCAAGAGACTTCCTTTAAGGGAAAGCAGTCTGTAATCATACTTAAGCATGATTGTCCTTGGGCTCTCAGTCTGGGGACATTTCTGGGACCTACAGTGAGTTGTGTTATTGCAGTAAAGATCCAGCTATGACATACCCACCAAGACAAAACAGCCATTCAAATAGCTGCAACTGCTCCTGCTCTGTGTGTGTGTGTGTATGAGTGCACCTTTAAGTGAGACACGAAGACAGGAACAGGCAAAGCGCCTTGCATGGATTGTTTTCAGCCATCTGCCAATTTTAGCACCCCATGGCAAAAACAAAATGACTATACATAAAATAAGTACAAAGGAATTAGACTCAGTGATGTGGGATATAAATTACACAGTTTGCAGCAGGTGAGCCAACCCATGTTAATTTGGACCCATCCATGCTTAGCCATGTATGTCCGTCCTCGTCTAAGCTCACAATGCCAACTACCAGCAGCACCTGCTTCCTCCCGGCTCCTGCCCGAGCAAACAAAAACACTTTCATATCAGCATCAGGTTATGCTTGACTTTTTCTTTTAAAGAGAACAATAATTGTATGTAGCAGGCACGATGGTGATATAGTGATTGAAAATAACCTCATCTCAGAAATAAAAACCAATTTGCTGGACAAAAAAACATGTGTAAACTTCATTTCCTGCCTTAAAAGCTGAGTAAACCGCATGTGTTTATCTCCTAACGATGCCAATCAGCTCTTTGTCTATCTCGCTGCCCCCAGGGTCCTGGCCCATATGCCTGCCTGGACTGCAGGCCTGGTCACACAGGTCAGGACCCTGCCAGGCTCACTGGGACACAAGACCGTGTGTGGAAGTGTGTGTGAGACTGTGTGCATGTGTTCATCTGTTACAATCGAGGTGCTTCGTGTGACAGCTCACCCCTGACCCCACCCATCTGGAGGAGAATATGTATGTGTGTGTGGAGCCTGCTGTAATTACATACTACAGATGTAGCATGTGTTCACATGCATCTGCCTGTGAACATGTACGCTTTCATCTGCTTGTATCAAGCTGCGTAGATCTATCTGGATCTATCTTTAGACAAGCATGTCTGATCCCCCCCCCTCATTCCACCAACATCACCACCCCCCTCCTCTCCCCATCACTGAATTCTGAACCAGATGGGGTGCCAGGGTCACCTCTGACCCCCTACCGCATTGTGACTGATGGGACAGCCCAGCCCTGTCACCCCCCTCTATTGTACCCTGATGGGCATCTGACACCACTCGGGCTCATTCATTAAGAACTCTACTGCCACGCACCTGAGCTTCTTAATAAGTCTGCCAATCAGTGTTATTCTGCGGGCAATACGTTCCAATAACTCTTTGTTGTTGCAGATTTATCAGAGGACCATAATCAGTCATTTGTCATATGGCAGCTGAGCTTTATAATAATGCTGACAATCAATGCATTAGGCAATTGAAAGTAACTGACCTGTAGTTAAAGGGTCGATTCACGCAAATCCCAAAAAAAGATACCCCCATTTACTTGTAGTGATGTCAGACCGCTCTGATGCTTTTGTTTTAATTCCCTAGCGTTTGAGATATCTGTCTGAGAGGTTTCTGCCTCCCCCCTAACACAGTGGGGGTCGCTGCAATATTGTTTGTTTGTTTCCCCGCTCTGAAAGACATTTTTTAAAAACGACAGCAATGTGTCTCCCCAGGAAACGTCTTCTTCACTCAGGATAATCCACAGACTGACTAGTCGGCCGTTTTCATGGCAACTATTTCCTCATGAGTAATGAGTTCCTATGAGAACAGTGAGGTCTGCAGTTTTGGCGTTCACCTCCATCACTGTATTCGGGTGTAGTCAGAATTTGTGGAGTCTCTCAGAGTCTCACCACATAAAACTAAAATATCTGCATATGTCACATATCTCTTTTATAACATCCATGAACCGACCCTTTAAACAGCCTCTCCATTCTGCATGACTGCGGCGTTCCCCAGAAACCACACAGGACCTTTTTACACCATCCTCTACAGACTCACCACATGGTTGGTTTTGTGCAACAAAGGCACCTTCATGACACTTTCTACCAAACAGAAATACATTTTAATCAAAGGAATGCACTTCAGTCTGTCTTTGATAATTCTCCTCTCTCTGACACCGTCTTCATCTCTGTTTTTTTTGTTTGTTTTTTTTTTTGCAGCCGTGCGTCTCCGTGCGCTCTCCTGCAGCTCATGAACTCTTGCTGGTATGTGAGGGGTTGCTATTTTTGTAGTGTAAAGTGTACATCAAGGCCATCAGGAGGAGGTGGATGTTTGTCTCACAGAATCTGAGGGAATGCCTTATGCTAACACCCTGAGACAAATTAGCATAGAGATTCAGCCGTGGCTGTTGTAAATCCATTTTTCTCCTTGCAGATCAGTAATAAACACCGTCTTTGCTTATGAGAACTCGCTCTTTCCCTTGTGATGATTGCTTTTTCTTTCCCAGTGTGGAGAAATACATCTTAGAGTACTACACGATTGCTACAGTATGCTGCAATATTAAGTGTAATGTGTTTTTTGGGGGGGCGGAGTAGGATGATACTTATCAGTGCATCGGGTGAGATTAAAATCATTGGTTGCGTGGAACCAGTGGTGTGCAAATCTCTTCGGGGCAGAGGTGATAAGCCAAAAAAAGTTATTTCCTCCAAAATGCCAGGGAGGGGTGAAGGGTCAATCAGATGAAAAATGATGATCTGACTGTTTATAAGGAGATTACAGCTGCCATCATTATAAAAGTGCAATTTTAAAAAGTGCCTCCATATGGCCATATCCAGTACAGTGTGTGCTTAGCTACTTACACCGTTTCATTTTGTTGTTGTACAATTATCAGCTCATGAACAGCTGCAATGAGGAAGTAACATGAACAGACAAGGTGAGACAAAATGCAAGCAGCACACACTGTGTGGGAAGCAGCAAAAGCATGACCACGTCAAAGAAGATCAAAAACAACACGCGGAGCGGCTTCTTTTCCAGGATGATTTGCACACCTCTTACCAGAAGCACTCACAGCCATGAAAAGTGACTCATGAGTTTGAGTTGTTTTTTGAAGTTAGAAAAGTCTGCTTTCCATTTGTCTTGTTTTGAAAACAGTGTTGAAGTGGACTGAGAGAGGAAAGACAGAAAACCTAAATGAAAACAATCCAAAAAGCTATTTGCCATCTGCAATCCATATCCTTTGGGAACATGTGCATATGCAAGAGAGAAATAACTGAGGAAAAACCATGTGGGGTTTTAAAGGTCAAATGTTGACTGTGAAGCGCCATCCACACTCAAATGAGGCCCCTGGGGCCATGTTTTGAAGTGAGCGTTTAAAATGAGTACAGTGAGTAGCACAAGCAGTCACCTCTTACACTCTGAAGGTTACATTATTTAAAAAGGGCACCCTGTCCCAGAATGAAGGGCTTTCAGAACTGCATGCCACATACAGCAGTTCTACATTCAGCCAAGTACAAGACCGCGGCTCGTAGCTCCACCTGGACGTGTCATTTCAGGATGCCTCTGCAATTTGCCCTTTCTCAGGTGCACATTGGTGTTGAGTGTTAATTCTAATATTGGTATATATTTCAGCAGATATTCAAAATCCCAACAGAATCCTCAAAATGTGAAATGCAAGTGTAAGATGTGCAATAATCTAAGTGTCCCTCTAGTCTGACTGTAACATGCTACTTGGATGTAATTGGAGCTGCAGGGATCCTTTCACACTATAATGCACCACAATGATTACTGATTTCATGCCAGGAATGATGATCAGCATCCAGTGGACATTTTCTCTGATCTTAGTAACATTTGGACTACTTTGCTGTATTACTTTGCCGCTGCAGAAGAATATGATTACGTTGGCGATATTCGATTTTGCCTCATTGGCACTGGTGGACCTGGGGACCTCGTATGATGCGGTAATCTCAACCACAGCTGTTTCAATTGTGCGCATATGTTTCCATGCGTTACCTTTCCACCAGCTACACAAAAAAAAATCACAGTTTCAGTCTAATTTAATCCCGGGGATTATCTCTGGAGATGACAGAAACATAATGGGACCTCATTTTGAGATTAGCCTCCTGAATTTTTTGCACCCACATCACATCTAAATCAAGCTTTGATTGGGAATTTTCCACAGCAGCCTAGCAAAGTACCAAACCAGAAGGAAAAAACACAAAAATGTACAGGAGAGCCAAGAAACTGTCAAATAAAAGAGGAATAAAATGGCTCCAAATTAAAGATGCAGGTGTCGACTCCCATCGGAGAAATTATCAAACGATCGCTGTGATTGACAAAATATGGTAATTCACTGTGTCATTTTACAGATTACAGACACGGCACATTCACACAGGATTAACAACGCAGATTTGTGCAGTTAATACAGATCTCCAGGAGGCCTGAGGTGAAACCAGACCTGTGCAAAAAGCGAATTATTATGATGCTAAACAGGAAACTTAGTTCAGACGGATTAGTTTGAATGCCATGCTAATTTTTTATCTACGGCCATAATTAACCTTTATGCAGGTTGTGTCAAATAACCGCAACTCTTATTTCACAATCAAACGCCGTCGGTGTTGCAAGAAAATTGTTGCCGCGGTGACAAATCAACACCGTTTCCTGTGGCCTGATGTGGATCTGAAGACTTGACTTTGAGAAAATGTATATATGATGAAAGGGTGAGAAGGCAGCTGCTGGGAAGACAAGACTAAAAGGTGGCCACCATGAGGTTAATAATGTGACAGCTATACAACACAGCGTGACACCAGTTTAAACTTTACAGCAGCCCTGCAGCAGTGAAGGGGCTTCCACTCCTGCTTTATTACTTCTTCACGAGTTGTTTTTGCTTCAGATAACTTGAACTGCCTTTCTAAACGTTTGTTGAGTACAAGAGGGACACGCAATTAAAGGCAGCATTGGCTGCTCCCACTGTACAGCTCTGGATGACCTTAACAACATGTGTCTAATTCAATATTCCAATAGTTGTAAGCATTGTTAGTTTGTGCTGCATTGATTTCTAAGTGCTGTTTGTAAGCACAGAAAGCTTTTACAAATGGTTCTGGATGAGAAGGGCTGACTGCCTCTGGCCAATTAATTAGTTGGTGTCACACACATCATCAATGCTGACATACAAATTGACTTGCACACTCTGTCCTACAAGCCCTATGGCTTCATGTGGTGTCACAGATTACATGATGAAACACTGGATGTGAACCTCAGTCAGCTTTACCCTTTACTGCTTGTGTCCTTAGTGACATGTATGAATGATGCTGTGGGTTTCAACAAGCCTAAAGCAGTGAAGCTCACTGCTTTATTTCTGTTTGTTTGGTCTAAAACACTGGCAGTGGTGAATAACCACAAATACGCCTTAATACAAATACCAGGTCATTGTTGTTGTGTTTCGTCCCCCTCAGTGCAAACAAACTGACCCCTGGTTCTTAGCCGTGCCAGCAGCACGGCTCTGGAGGCTGCCATGTTGCTCTGTCACTTAGTCTGCCCCCTACTTTGGTCCCCAACAGAAATATATCCACAACTATTGGATGGATTGCCATGACATTAGGGACAAACATCCAGTCTCCACCTATCCCACTGACCTTAATGACCCCCAACTTTTCCCTAGTTCCACCATGGAATTGACTTTTACTTAAATTCCATAGAGGGCCACTGCTGAAAAACATGTATGAAAAACAAGCACCACAATCATGGTTCCCTGGTGATGAATCCTAAGGAGCTACCCTCTAGCATCACCATGGGGCTGACATTAATCGTTCTGAGTGGAATTTCTTCACCACGACAGCTGGTAGATTCATGTCAGGAGGGACACACTGCACATCCCACGTTACACTGAATGACCTGAATGCCCCTAATTCCAATCAGTCCCAACTTAAATGGGTGCTTATGGCTAATTTAGCACACATTAGCATGTTGGAGAGATAGTACACATTAATGATGCTCTTTCACACCAATCTAAACATTTAGCTTAAAGGACGGTTTGTTCTTGTTTTTACATTTTTTACATAAAAAGGAGCCAACCTGGGGTGCTGTGTAGCTCAGTGGGTTGAGCTGGCGCCCCATATGCACAGGATACAGTCCTTACTGCAGCTGGCCCCGGTTCGAATCCCGAAACCGGTAGCCCTTTGCTGCGTGTCGTTCCCCGTCTCTCTGCCTCCCCATTTCCTGTCTCTCTCAACTATACTGTCAATTAAATTCAAAAAGCTCAAAATATACTTAAGAAAAAGAAAAAGGGAGCCAACCTGGAAACTACACTTTGGACTGATACTCACATCAAGCAGAGTCGTAACTGCTGTCACCGCCAAATAACAACAAATTGAAAACAAGCACCAGGTGACAAGCTACTAAAACTGTCTGATAAAGATGCTGTTAGTGTGAATTTCTGGCAAAAGAGAGGGATTCTTGCCGTGTCTTTGCAAAATACGCCCATCTGTGGGTTTACTTGGGCAGATAATGATTTTTAAAACAAGGGAGAGGTGTACAACGTCCGCTTTCAAACCACAGCTTTCGTGTAATGAGGTATTGTTCACCTTAAAAAGAAAAACACACATATAGCAAAGCAAACTTTCCTTTTGAGGTCTGCACAAAGACAATGATATAACTCTTACTGATTATTACAAAAAGCACAAACGCCAACACCCAGCACTGCAAACAGTTCTCTCCGTGCTGAATGGAATGAAAGAAATATTTGTTTGTATAGCCAACACAATTTCCAAGTGAGGGATGGCTTGTGGCCCGAGAGCAATAATTGCTAACAGTGATGATACAGCCTGTAGTCAATGAGATGGAGGAGAAGCCACCCTGGACAAGGACTTGACTCACTGTTTGTATTCCAAAGACCTGCTATGGGAAATGTCCACTCCTCTGCTGCTTCACATTCTGTGGCCCTAAAATCATTGTTTGTCAGCGTTAATCATCCCCTCGCCCTCCTTCCCCTGCACTCATACCTTTTCCTCAGTTGTTTCGCTCACTATCTCACCCCGTCTGCCTTCTCCCAGGCGACCCCTGAAGTCGTCCTGATCCCAAACAAAGGTAGAGCTCTTGAATTGGCTTTAGGGGGAAAAGACTAAGAGAATGTAATGTATCTGTTTCTATCCAGGCAGCCAGTGGGAACAAATATTGACATGTAATTCTTTTTCTTCTCTCCCCTCTGTGTCTGTGGCCAAACCTTCACTTCCATTACAGCTGTGAGGGAGAGTGGGAGGGTGAGTCGGTGTCACCGGGGAGACCGACATGAATGATATATTTTTCGTTCTTTTCTCTCCTGTTTTTGCCCTCTTCGTCTCTCTCTCCTCTCCGCGCTCTTTTTTTTCTCCTCTCCCTTTTTTCTGAGGCTGCTCGGCTTCTGCCCGCGTCCTGTTGTCGATCTCGCCGGTGAGAAAGCGGAGCCCTTTCCAGTAAGGTAAATAACCATTAGTGGGTGAGTGAGTGGGAAAAGAGGGAGACGGCAAGAGAATGAAACGCACAGAGCGAGAGAGACAGGGAGAAGAGATGAAACTTGGAGAAGGTCATTTGTTGCTGTTTCAATATCCTCGAGCCCCCCTGTCCCACCTTTTATTTTATCCAAGCGCCTATTTGTCTTTGCCCGAACTGTGTCTTGACTACAGCGAGACAGTGAGGGCCTTTTACTATTCACCACTTGCAATATAGGAACACAATGGCTGCCTCTCACAAGGTTGTAAGATTTCTCATTACATCTCTTTATTTATCTTGCCAGGCAAGAGACACAGAGAGAAGGATGAGGAGACAGACAGACAGAGAGTGATGTGGAGAGACGGGGAAATAAGTGATTTCTTTTATTATTTAAGCACAATATCCTGTTCCAGCAGGCGGACGATGTTGCTGTGGGTGGCAGTGATGTAACATATCCAAGGCCTGGGCCCGGCTGGTGCTCTGCTCTGCCTATCACGCGTTGGACACATATTATTGATCACAGATGCTGCTGGTTGCCTTGGTTGCTTTAACTCAGTTTGCCCTCTGCGTTGCCGTCTGCCTTTCTTCCTCCTTGTGTCTGCGTCTTCCCTTCCTCTCAATGTCTTCTCTCCTCCATCCTTCTGCCTTTCCCAGGCGCCCCACTTCTCATCCTCCTCCATCTGCCACCCCTCCCCGCATCCCCTTCTGCTTCTGCTGCCGTCCTTCTAACCGCGTCTCTTTGTCTGTGGCAGCCCTCGCTCCTGTCAGACACCCCGCAGCCCCTTCCCTCCCTCCCCTCATTCTCTCTGAGTGTCCTTAGGAGACACTTGTAGACGAGGCAGGGGCTCATATACTTGGAGGTTATGAAGGGGAAACAGTGAATCAAGTTCAGGGTTGTCCAAGTGTTTGCTCGGCATCTGAGCACCCTTGCTCGCTTGTGGATTTCATGAATAATTGATTAAATAATGGAAAATGTAATGAGGGAGATGTTTTAAAATTCTAATTCAAATCAAACAACTAGCCGTGGCATTCGCCCGCTGCTCAATAAGCAGATCTCTCTGGTGATTGGCTACAGGATGGGGCCGTGTGACTGCAGTGTTCACTGAGGCGTGGCGGGAGGAGATTAATTTGAGGATATTTGGGGGAGTTGCAAACACGCAGGTGAGTTTGTGTGCCTGGAAAACTTTCATGTAAAGTTCAAGTTTTAACATTTGCGTCTGCGCCGGTACATCTCAAGAGTAATAGTCGCTGACACAACTGCCTGGTTCTATAGGTCTCACACAGCCATAAAGCATGTGTTTATATTCAGTGTGTCATGTGGATGAGCATGTGAGGGAGAATCTGTCTAAAAAAATGTCCTGGCATGTCTATACAGAGCGCCTCAGTGCTCCTGACTGGATGTGTGAATAAGCGTACGTCTCTGTATCTGCTCTCATGTGCCTGTCTGCGCCATGCATGTCCATTAATGTCATGCTTCAGCAGCGGGGAGTATGTGACATGACGGATCAGAGGCTGGTGTCGGCACGGTACCGAGGAGAAGGAACCA
The DNA here is from genome assembly GCA_021432705.1 of Caranx ignobilis. Lineage (NCBI taxonomy): Eukaryota > Metazoa > Chordata > Actinopteri > Carangiformes > Carangidae > Caranx > Caranx ignobilis. The sequence continues at coordinate 13,639,494 of MU269989.1, forward strand.
CATTAGGAAGTCACACCATATGGAAAATACATGTCACATCCATGCTCACTCAGTCTCCCTGCGACGCCATCCTTCACTCCGCCGCACTGTTTCTTTCATTTATCGTCCCCTCACTCTTTTCCCCACTTACTTTTCTACTACTTTGTCTTTTCCCCCTCTCTGTCCCCTTCTCCTGTCTCCCTTGTTTCTTTCCCTCTCCATCACTCACTCCATAATTTCACCTCGTCTCTGCATCACTCCCCCGGCTCTCTCTTTCCCTCAGACATTTTTGGTCCCTCTCTCCAACACTACCACGGCACAATACAGGGATCATTAGTGACTTAATGGAGGTAGCCATTTTGCGCAGGGGGGAATAACAATGGCAATGAGCAGTATCCACCACTGCTCTGCCCTCCCTCCCTTTCCTCGCTGCCTCCATCCTTCCCTTGTGCTCCTGTTTGGGGAGTCTTGTTGACTCTGCTTCCTCGCCCTCTCTCCCCCTGCAGTGACAGTGACACAGAACGCTGTGTGCACCAGTGTGAGAGAGGTCCGCTTGTCTCATTTACACCGATGTTGGACCAGGTATCAGGCATGTATGTAGGTGTGTGTGTGTGTGTGTGTGTGTGTACACACGTGTGTGTGTTTTGACATGGGAGCGACAATCACTGCCAAATACCTGCATAAGCGTACTGTGGTGTGACACATCAGCATGAACAAATGCAGGTGGGAGGCTTACACACACATACACACGCGCGCACACACACATACACACACACATGCACACACACATGCACAATACTTTCAGTTCATATTTCTTCATCTGAGAAACTCTGACAGTTTATTTTGGGTGATATCATTGCATAGAGAGGGGGAGAGAGATGGTGAATCAGTGACACATTGCTGAGGCCTTATGGGAAAAAATAGGGAAACGCAATAAAATCCCACACACGTCTATATATACACACACACACCAGCAGATGCACAACCTAGAGACAGACACACACGAGGGCGTCAGCATTTTCAAACCGTGATAACCAAATATCGTGATATGGGATTCGACTGTTAGCAGCTGGATATTTAGACTTAATGAGACAAGAGCATTAAGGATATATATAGAGACCTTAAGGTGGCTTTCAAAGAACGTATAATGATATACACAGATGATGAGGAGGATTCATTTTCTCAGAATATGTGGCCACTTGCTGAGCAGAACAGTAGCACTGTAAATTTCAGCAGAGGGCTCACGAGCCTGTGCCATTAACCTGCAGCTCACAAGGCTTTAACAAAGTGAAACAATATCTATTATGACATACAAGTGACATCAATATTTCTATACCAGGGATTTTTAAGAGTCTCATTTCCATATGTGACAGTGGCTCCTTTGTTGCTACTCCAGCTCAGTCCTAAGTTATTATTTGTCATAGTAACTGGCAGAGTTTGTTGTGGAGGTTTAAATATGAAAAGTGACAGCCAATGTTAAAGTAATGACATTTTCAGTCTGTTGATTGCCTGTGGTAAATTTATAAATATAGACCTGCACTTTTGACTGAACATGCAATTAAATACAATACAATGTTAAATGACTGTCAGTTGATTCCAGAGCAACTTTGTCCCCAGTGAACATCTGTGAAATGTTTCATGAAATCAATCATTACTAATTTGTCTTAAAAAGAGAAAAATAAAGCTTCGTTCATCACGATGTTGCACACATTACATTAGTGCACCGTGAATTATTACTTATAAACAGGACAGAGGAACATGGAAGAAAGAAGTGTAAGCAATGGAAATGATTCCATAAAAGGCACAACATGTCAGTGAAAGGTTCATATTTGTAAGTATGAACCAGTGGTAGAGGAAGTACCCATACACTATCTATATATTTTATATTTTTATTTTATTTATTAGTTTTTCCAGGATCTCCAACCCTACCTTTAAGTAAGCAAGACCTCTGAAAACGCTCAGGTAGTGACAAATAAAAGTACAACAGAACTGCAAAATGTAGGCAATCTAGCTATTTAATCAATATCTGGGCCGATATCTGATCTTAATATCGGATCGACGCATCCCTCATAACACTGCAATACTTTGATACCTTCATTGTTAGCATTAATGGGATGTGTATCATATGCTATGACCTTTAGATCCAACCCAACTGAATACCTGAGCACAAGGTGTTCGACAGCACTGTCCACCACCACTACCATCAAAACACCAACAGAGGGAACATCTTTAGGAAGACTGCTCATCCGTCCACAAGGACAGTAATGAAAGACCACCTAACTGAAAGTTGTTGCCTTATGTTGCTGTAATCTGTCATCCTTGTGTACATACAGTACACACACATACATACCGTTTCCCCCACTAATTGTGCACATTGATATATAGTGGGCACCCCCTCACAAATAGTTAGCATTAAATTTTCATTGTATAGATTGGGCTCATTAATATGAATGAGGTACGGTGTGTGTGTGCAGCAGTCCATCTGTGAGAAGATTCACAGCAACTACGGTGTGTTATCATGCACACAACATGCACACCACACTCTCATGCACCCTGCAGATTTACTGACTGAGCCCAGGTTTGTGTGCACATACACATCCATATGTAGAGACACAGGCATAAACACACACACAGGCACAGAGTGGTGTGTTCGGCCTGACAAACTGCTTCTACCCAACTCACATCCCTTTATTTACCCAGCGATGTGCCCTGTGTCCCTCCACACCTCTCTCTCCATCCCCTCCTCTTCTTCCCCTCCTTTAATACAAGTCCATCCTGCAGTTCCCTACTTCCCTATCACTGCCTGCTGCCACAAATCACAGCAGCAGAAAGACTGAATAGACAGAGGTAAATGGTAAAAGAAGGGAGAAAGTGAAATGTTATGGGGAGGGGACATGCTAGTGGGGGTCTCTCTTTCTTTCTTTCTCTCCAACAAAAGACCAGTGGGCATTCATCTCAGGCCTATCTGTTGACACAGAAGCACAGAATGAGCAGCCAGCTGGCTGGATCAACATGGATGAAAAATAGTAGAGTCGGAGCAACAACAACAACAAGCACGGCAGCGACAACTATGAAGACAGCTGCTCCAACAAACACAACAAATGCAAACAATCAAGACATGTGCACAAAAAGCAAAGACAACTGCATGCAACATCAGAGGTGACAATCACAACAATAAAAGCACCATAAGAACCTACACCACACCTGCTTCAGCATCCAAAGCTTCAGCAATAACCGCCACCTACACAACAGCAATATGAGCAAGAAAAATACCAGCAATAAATAGCACAAACTGCTACAACTACAACCATAGCAACAACAAGTTGCAAGAAAAACACCGCCAACCTTCACCACCACCTCCAACAATTGCAGTGCCTGCTACAGCTATTATTATTTTGGCTACCACTCTGGCTTTATGTCGGTTTTTGTGATTTTTTTTTTTTTTTTTTTGCACTTTTCCATTCTACTTCTCCATTTCTCTCCCACATCTCTCTCTCATCCATTTCGCAGCTGCGGTCGTGTGAACATCTGAAAACCCTAAATCCGAAATTTGCACGAGGGGGCAAACAGCACCCCGTCATTTCGCCACCGCACCCGCTCATCTCCCCTCTCCATCTCGCCTCTTTCCTTCCCTTCTCACAGCCATCAACCACAGCAATCAACCAAGATCTCCACCGAGAGCTGAGAGGGAGGATGCAGAGAGCATGAAGAGGAGGAGGAGGAGAGCGGGAGGAAGACTGAGGACGTAGATGGAAGAGTGCAGCTGCTTGACATTTAAGCTTCAGACTGACTGGACGTTCTGAGCATTGACTCGATTAAGGCTTATTTTACATTTGCAGGTCACACTGTAAGATCACCGAGGCTGTTAATGTAATAATTTCATAAATTAATAAAACATAAACATCTTTAAAAATATCAATATTAATAGTTCAAGGGGAATTTTCTATGAGCTGATCAAAACACTCAGAGACAGGTTTCATGACACTGAACGTGCATTCTCACTTGATTTAAAAGCATGCCGCCGTAAGTCCGCAATTTAGTGACTGATGGCAAAAAAAATATGCTCTTCACTCTGAGCAGTTACGATAACATTATACTGTATTTACCAGTTTAATTGCTGAGAAAATGGAGCCATGCAGGATCCATCTCAACCGCCTCTTTCTGGAAGTGAAATGAGAGGAAAATGCATCTCAAAGTGTCCGTTCTTATTACATCAGGTCAAAACTAAAGCGTGGAACTGGCTTTCCAAAATCAAAACAGACAATCCAGGGAGTAATTTTAATGAAGATGTTTGTTTTCACTTCTCAAGAACTGATTTACATAATGGACCTGTTTAAAACCTCAGTAAACTCTTATTATAGCTGATGGGATTGTTGTTTAAAGCTGCATTCTGTGAGTTCTGTCAGGCTTTGTGAAGGTGACGCCATGGGTGATAATTCACATTACACTTAGTCCTTTGATCCACTGATGACTGCTCCTGCTTTAAAAATCCACTCCCTGATTCTTTTCAACACATACTCCAGCATGTTTCCTCCACATCCCTGTTTTCACTTCTTCTATTCAACGTGCTGACCTCCTACTGATTTTAATGATTAGCATCAGGTATACCACCACTGCCAAAGCATTATTAGAAATGACCTTAACTCTTCATTTATATCATGAGGATGCGTGAGCAGCACAAAAAGCACCTCCCCTCAGATGGGTATTTTCCTTAGCAGTTTTAGCTGGAGCAAAAAGTGCTGGTGGAGATGGAGGCGGAGAGGGAGCGACGGTGGAGCGAACACAAATCAGAGGAGGAGTGAGGAGGCGCAGAGGGGGAATGGAGAGGGAGGACTGAGATAAGGCCGGTGAGGGAAGCGGAGAGGGTCAGAGCGGCGAGAAGTGACGAGAGCTGATCTCTATTGATCACCACAGACAGCTTCATTATCAGCACTTACTGGACACACGGTGAATTCACAACCACTTCCTCCTGTGTGTGGGTGGCTGCGCGCGGGTATGCCTCAGACCATGTGTGTCTATGCAGTATCGAGCATATTACTTACTAAACATAGTCAGGTGGAGTTTCTCAACTTTTCAACACCATCCATCCACAATCCACCACCATCCATTACTATGGGCTGACTTGCCTCCAAAATCCACTCTGAAGTCAAGCACAACAGATTTCAATGTGAAACTAAGGAATCAGCTATTACTGTAATCAGCAGAGGTGGACAAAGTACACAACATCATTACATAGGGTAAAGACTACAGACACTCCTCGTCATATATTCCAATACAAGTAAAAGTAGCTCAGTCAGAATATGACGATGAGGCAAAATTGATCTCTCTATGGGATGTTCTAATCGGTCTCACACTGCATTACACCATGGGTTAAATTTATGCCAGAATATCCCTTGAAGAGAAACTACTACAGTTTTTGCTTAAAAATACTAAATACTTAAGTATTGAAAGTACTTAGAAATATCTCAAACATCATTTTCATCATTGTGAGTGCAATTAAGAATAACTGATGCAGATTCTGCTACATCATGTTTATTTATAAAACTATAGAGTGTGTGCGTGGTCAACAGAACAACACTTAAACCGATACGAATCATCCTTCGTTTTTAAAAACCAGAGCGGGAGTATCTTCATCCATCTCTGCTGAATCAGTTGTTCAAACTACACTGCTATCGCAGCGAGCCGCCAAAGTTAAGCTTAGTTTTCTCTGTATTTGTTCAAGCACGGAGGAGCATGATGTAGTACAGGTACGGCAATACGGCTGGGACAAACCATACACAAATGAGCAGAAACAGTTTGTTTTCTTTGGTATCAGATAAAAAAATGAAAATTCATCATCTGATGTACAGTAAGAGCAAAAGTAGCAAGTAACGAGAGCAACAACAGAAAGGTAGTGGAGTAAAAGTACTGTCCTTCTAATGTCGTGGAGTCAAAGTCATAAGTATCCCCCAAAAATAATACTCAAGTAAAGTACAGATACTCAAAATGTACCTAAGTACAGTATTCATGTAAATTTACTTTGTTACTTTGTCATCCCATTACAGTGATTCTGTTTTGGTCTGTTTATGTGTGTGTGCTCTTGGGACTATATGCACTGTACCTGTGTTCACCACAGATGTATCGCTGCCCTCCTCCACAGCCGTTACAGCGAGCGCTTTCACCGGCAGTACATTCATGAATTAATGAGGACGGCTGTTGAGACATCTCTCTGAGAGCCAGAAACTATTGAGCGATCAAGGAGGACTGTGAGAGAATAAAAGGAGGAAGGAAAAATATGAGAAAACAAAATGGGCTTTTGTGAGGCCTCCCTCTGTTCCCTGCGTTTGTAGGACTTTACTATTAGCAGAACATTTGAAGGTCACTACCAATGTTAGTGCTTTCTATGTTGTTCTATATCTTAAGACGTCACTGTCTTTATAGCAGGATGATAGAAACAGAGACTTATGGTTCTGCTTTGAGGTATTTGTACTCCAGTGTTATTCAGAGCTATTTGCTCCTCCTACAAAACCAGCATTAGTATTATTAGCCTTTAGCTATTTGCTTACCGGTCTGAAGCAAACATTGAAAGGTCAAGAGCAGACTTCACATCGTCACCGGCCAAGATCTCCAACTGTGGAGAACAATGTGAATGTTAACTCTTGTCTCTATGTAAGTTAGCATGCTGAGCAGCTAGCCCCCGCCCCATGTCACCACTTTCTGATAATGTAGCCTCTCATCAGCCCTGAAGACGGAGCTGCTCACACCGAGCGCTATAACCTTGGGTCTGGTAAATGTGATGATGACCTAAATCCTGTTCAGGTGACAATCACCAGCAGCTGCTCCTGGACAGACACCACGCAGAGAGGCAGAGGCAACTGGCTTAATAGAGTAGATGAGCATTTAGATGAGCAGACTCACAGAATTGATTCTTATTAGGATAATATACATGTTACATTATGAGCTTTAAAGGTTTTGTAAAGGCAGATGATGGTCTTTATGCAGTGCTCAGCCAACCAGCTGCCAGCTCCAGCTGCATGTAGCACACAGTGGCACTGATATTCTCATCTAACTCAATGCATTAGGAAATACATGTAAGTGATATGATACTGTATAATATTGTGTATAATAATATAACACTGTCCTGCTTGTAGAATGAGTGTGGGATCTGAATACTACTGCTACTCATGAAAACAATAACTGGACACTGGATGTGTCTGTTAACATGAGTATAGTGAGACCAACAGGTGAAGGACCCATCATGCACCAGTTTCAGAACAGGTCTAGTCAGCACTGTCCGTCTTTATGAGCATCTCTCATCTGTTTCCTGCCATAAAACTAAAAGCACTGTCCACTGCTCGTCCAGCCCTCATGTCAGTGAGTGCAGCACCTGAGTGCACTGAATAATCAATAGGGCACAGCAGCAGATTATATGGCAGAAGGATGGGAAACAGGGTATAATGCATGTTCACTTCAAATCTTCTTTCTTTCCCTTTCAGCCCCCCCCCCCCCCCCCGCTTCATATCTTCCTTTCATTACCTGGAGAGGAAGCAGCGGAGGGGAAGAGGGAGGGAGGGGCTGAGATTGAAGGTAGTTAGTGGTTGCTAGAGTTAGAGGTGTGTGTGTGTGTCTGTGTGTGTGTGCATATGTGTGTGTGTGTAGGGGGGTTAGTGAGGAGAGAAACGAAGAGAGAATGAGCGAAGGTTGGTGAGGCGTTGCCTTGGCAACGGGGAGCGAGGCCCTCGTTAGCCCAGCAGGTGCTAATAGAGATAACGAGGGGGTGCCGGGGTGGGGGAGGACAGAGACAAGACCACTTTACCTCTCCCAGAATCCTTTGCTCCTGTACTCCCCATGTCCGCTCGTCCTCCTCCTCGCCTCCTTCCTCTTTCCCCCGCTCCTTCCTTCTGTCTTTTCTCATACTCCCCCGCTTCTTATTCTTCTTCTCCTTTTTTTCCCCAGCTATTCCACTTTACCCATCTCTTTCCATTTCAGCTGCACCGGTTGCACTCATTTCAACAACTACCGGCCCCATGCCCCCCCCCCTCTCTTTCTATCTCTCTCACTGTCTCTCCATTTCCACTTTTCTTCTCTAGTCCATTTTTGCCTCCCTCTTTGAGCCTCGTCCTCCTTTGCACCCCTCCATCCTGTCCTCCATCCATCCTTACAGCACTTCAAGATGGATAGAAAATAAAGTCCTCCAGTGGCTCTCTGGATGAAAAAGAAAAAAAAAAGGCAGAGACAAGGAAATAAAAGCCGAGAAGATGACGAGGGCAAAGGAGAGAAAGGGGGAAGAGAGACATAGAGAGAGAGAAAGACGGAGGACATTCAAATCAATACTTGTGTTTGTCAGGTTGTATTTTTCTGCAGCCTTGTGTTTAGTCACCCCCCCCACCCCCACCCCTACTCTTTCCCTGTATCTCTCCTGCTAAACACACACACACACTCTTGCTCTGGCCGTGAACCCAGCAGCCGCCGCCATTTCAGGCTGTTTTCTCTTGCTCAAAGCTCTTTCTCCTTCAGTTGCCCTGGCCATTTTGCCGTCTGCGACAAAGCCTCTTCACGAGGCATTCAGCGAAAGGACAGATCTTACACTGTCGTTTCATGCATTTCGAGTTCATACAACCTGATGCTAATTAAAATACAAGTGCCCAAGGCCTGGCCACTTATCGGCACAAAGAAAACACAGGGACTCAACTCAGCCACTCCACATCAGTGCAGGCAGACGTGCTCAAACGCAAGGTGCTCGGCTACAAATATGTTCACTATGTACAGTACATGCTGAGGTGGAGTGTAACCTGAGAGAACACACATCTCTTCTGCCCCCCTCCCCCTCCAAGGTCACCTTTTTTCTGATTAGAGAATGAATCCATAAACCCCAAACTCATTCATGTGTCAGCAATGGATCATCAGCATTACCTGCTGGAACTTCAGCAGGAGTGATACTACAGCAGGCAGATAGAAAGCAAGACTGACCTTTCAGTGAATGAGTGTATCTGCTGCAGACGGCATACACAGGACAGACCGGCAGGAGAGCCTAAGGTACACACACACCTTTACCCTCCTCCACACACAAACAGGGCCTCGGTAGCCTACCAAGCATTCCCACATGACACACACACTCAGCTCCATCTGCTAACAGAACTGTCAAGTCTCTTCTCTCTCTCTTTTTTTTTTGGCCCGAGAAACCCACATTTAGTCTTTGCTCTCATCTCAGGGCCATGAAATGAAAATCTCATGGATCGTCACACTACCAAAGTAAAAAAAAAAAAAAAAAAAAGAAAGAAAGTGTGTTTTCTAATCTGGGCTCGGTGATACAATGCTGATGCGCTCGCGGCAGAGTGTTTTTCCCCGGCTCTGGTGTTGTCAGGAGTAGTGGTGATGGCGTAACGGTGGGAACCGGCGTCGCAGGGGTAATTTCCATTGTCTGCTCTGTTTCAGGCGTCGTGCGGCTGACCTCGACAGCCTCACAGCTGAGGACGGGGAGGGGGGTTGCGTTAGCGCTGCGGTGCCTGGAGGACTGGAAACTCTGATCACAGGTTACACTGATTCCTACAGGTTTTACATCAGCCTGCGCCCTATTTCCATCGCAGGTATGTTGACATTGCCGTAGTTAAAACGCTCAGCGGGCTGTTAAAGAGAAGCAGGCGATTGATTGCTCCCTCAAATTGGAAGCTGCCTCACTTTGTTTGATACTTTGAGACAGATCGACTGGTCCGCCGTCACCTAGGCTGCTCTCATAACATAACAACTCTAAGTCTCTATAAGTCCTTTCGTCTGTTTGTTTAAATTCCCCCTTTGTTTGATAGTTCAGTTGTGGAATAGCAATAGAAAACAGACACAGAGAAGCAGGACATCGACACAAGAAAGAGCTTAAAGCTGGTATTCATGATTAATATAATCTAATATGGGACTGGGCCCGGTGCAGTCTGTCTGGGGACATCGTTGCATTCCTCTCTGTCTTCTATTCTGCATAAATATATTGTAATGTGTCCATCAGTATGCTGGAGCAAAAACAGCACATTAACCTTAAGTGGAGATGTCCTGCAGAAATGTTAACTGGTTTGGTGGGTCACATTTGTCATGGTTGACTATCCAGAGGACAGAAAAAAGAAAAAGCCCATTCAAAAACAGCAGCATTCTGCTGGAAGCTACACATTTCACACTACGTCTGTACTTTAAACATGGACAAACCCAAATCATGGAAGAATAACGTTACACCTCTAGAGCTGGAACGCTACCAAATATCTGCAATAGCTGAGTGACACTCTTCCACAAAAGCACCAGCATCCTCGCCACGCTTTGCATATAGAGCAGCTTGAATTACATCTCTCCCCTCGGGGACTGACAACATGTTCACAGATTTCAATTTAGAAATCACTTCTCTATTACTTGGGTGTCTTTCCTGCGTTGTTAGGAGCCGGAGAGGAGAGAGGCAGCAGCTCTACCTCACCAAACAGCTGCAGTTCAAGATGACAGCCAAGTTTAGATCATCCTTCTGTTAATTGCACCCACACTTTATAAAATCCTGACTATATGGCTCTGGATTGTGGTATATCCTCCGATCCCATTAACATTTTATCAGCCCCGCCTCCCCTTCACTACACTAAATTTATTACTGTTAAGCCCCATTGATGCTCTGTGCAGACCTAAGAGTATGCTTAATAGAGTGATGAGTCTACACACCAAACAGTAACCACTCTTTTCACAAAATAATGAGCCCTTTCCATACAGTCGGCTGAGTGATCGTCACAGCCACTACCCACACCTTTTAGATTATAATGATAATAGCCTATTATTACTGCCATAGGGAGATTGTTGGCATGGCACTCTGGGATAAACAAAGATAACGCTTCATCATCATTTGATAGCAAATCCATCAGATGGGTCTAAACTCCAATCCAATCTCCTGTCTGAACTTAAACGCGTACGGCCTTTCTTTAAAGCTCCAGTATCCACCTGCGTAAACCTCCGTGAGGCCGTGTGCACGCACAGCTCCGCAAAACACTTTGAATGAAAGTGTCTCACCGAATGGCGTATTATGCATATATTGTGTATGCATGCAAGATAGAGGACACATAAGTAAGTGCAGTGATGCACAAATCAACAAGGACACCGAAGCACACACACACACACACACAAACGCACACTTATGCAGCAGATCCTGAATGAATAAACCAGTGATGCAGAGGACTCACTCAAGGACTCTCTCCTCTGACTATCTTTCTTTCTCTGTTTCCCTCTCTCTCTCTCTCTCCACAAAAATAAACCAGGTGTGCATCTGGTGTTCCCTCCTCCCTCTACCTGTCACCTCAGGGATGAAGGAATGAGTGAGAGAGAGGGAGATGGAAGGGAGGGAGGGGGTGAGAGAAGAGGAAATTCCCATAAGAGCAGACAGGAGTAGAGACATTCCTGGGGTGTGAATTGTAACAACCCTCCACCTCCCCTCCACCTCCCCTCCACCCCCACCTTTCATCCCGCCCTAGTAGAATCAGGTCCAAAATGCCTGGGGCAGATATGACCCTGAAACTTACACGCACACACACACACACAGACAAAGAGCACAAAGTCTTCTGAAACAGCTGGATAAAGACATCATCTGTCATGGTTGTCAGCTTACGCTCCCGCGCTTCTCCACATCAACTCCAACACGCACATGTACGCCAGCGCGTGCAAAAGGCACCGGAACACATGATGGTTAAAAAGAATGTGTGTGTGTGTGTGTGTGTGTGTGTGTGTGAGAGAAAGAGAGAGAGATGAAAGCCACCCTCCCACCTCCAGTAAACCACATGGACAAACAAACATTCGTCCTTCGCTCTCATCTCTCTATAATGGTAGGATAGAGACGTCATCTGTCACACTCGACTGTCAACTGTCCAAACACAGCCGCCCACCTGTCCACACACACATTCATACACACCCAAAAGCTTCACACGCACACACATACAGATGTAACCCACCTCCCCATACACACACACACACATACACACCGTAACAGTTCTGTCTGTAAACACTCCAATTACCTGAGAGCAGCATGGGGTCTGGGGGAAATTGCTGCTTCATTATCATAGCAGTTATTATGTTAACCTACGTGTCAGTGTCAGGGCTACACACACATATGTAATGAAGGGGTCACACTATAGGGCTGACTGCACTTCCATAGGTGGATGGAGGGGGTCATTACAACAAAAAGACATGCATTTAGTATGAGAGGGAAACACGTACGCTCATGATAACAGACATTTCAGCCGTGCAGATAAACAAATATGTGTGTGTGTGTGTGTGTGTGCTTCGAAGATGACCACAGAAAAATCCCACATGACTTGCACACACGCTGGATGAGCTGCCATTTTCAAACAGAAAGGAGCCATTCCAGACTCACACAGCCCCAGCTGCTCATGCAGCAGCAGCTCTGCTCTGTAACATATCGTCCAATATTCTGTAACTATGTTAAAGAGCAGCTCTAGAGCCGCTCAGCTATTACTGCTAAGTGGCTAAGTGCTTCCTAATACACTTCATCCTTTGTGCTGGTTGTTTACAAAGAAAAATCTAAGTAAGCAGAGGAAAGCAGCTTCAAACAGAACACGGCAGCTCGGGGGAATTGCTGCGGCAAACAGCTGTTTCAATCGTGGCTGGATGCTGGGTGTTTGCGGTCCTGCTCTCTGACTGACACGGCAGCGCTCCTGTTCCGTTTCAAGACTTTTCAACACTGCATGCAGTCTCCTCCTGAATTTTCCAGCCTGCACGTTCACTGCCTCTTCATTAAGTCCTGGCCACCTGCGGCTGGTCAGCGCAGGTTCAACAGAGGCTCGTTTCCCAGAGACCGTGCTCATAAAGCAGGCCATTTTGGAAACCTCCCTGGACCGTGATTGGCTGCAGAAATATACTCCTTTATTCCCACTTGACAATGACTTTTCACTTGTGCTGGCACAGCTCGAAAATGAAGTGAAATTGAGTGTAGGGAGAGATCCTCGGCTCAGCAAGATCTACTTTTTGAGCGGCGTTTAGCCCTCTCTGACGCCATCGGTTCTGTCATTCAGTCAACGGACTTAGCAGGCCAGACACATTCAATAACATCCTGATCATCGTCCAACCCTAATATGGCCTTCATAAAATGCTCCACTGCGAGCCCAGCTCATAACGTTCAACACCGCCACTGGGAGGACAGGGTAGCGCTGGGATCACATATTTTCATAGTCCCCTGACCTTGACGATTAAAAGTTATTTGTTTTAGGATAATTCTCAAGTGTATTAACAGGCACAGTGTTTCACAAGGCTGGTGGTATAAACACAAGCTGTGTTTAGGTTTGAATGGGCCTGAGCATTCCTGAATGACAGGGAAAGGCAAATAGCGTGGTCAAAGCTGCTGGCAGGCGAGACAGTGGAATAGAATATTGAATCTGCCCAAATATGGAAACAGCCATAAAACAATCACATCAACAGCAGGACTCTTTCAGGACAAGCGTTTTTTGTGGGCGTCCAAGTGAAGGGATTGAAATGGCACACATGCTTGCACACACTCATTTACACAGGCACCCATGCACACACACACACAGTGTTGGACAGTATCTCCATTTAAACAGGGGAGTAGAGGGAGAAAGCACATAATGGCAAAACAAAAAGCACCAGAGAGACAATTAGCTCTCGCATATAAAGTCACAATGGAATGTGTGTGTCGGCGTGTGCGTGTGCTCGTTCGTGTTTATGTGATGGTTTGTGTAAGTGTGCATACATGTGCCAATCTATGCATGCGTGAGTGTTTCTATGTCGGAGTGTGCATGCATTGCAGCCGGCTGTGTGTATGCACGCCAGTCTACTTGTTTGCTCACCGATCAAACACACGCCACTTGTGTGTGCATTGTGGCTGTCAGTCTGCCCCTGCCCAAAACACACTCACACACACACACACACAAATACACACACTGGTTGGCATCTGGGTTGGCATTTGCATTGGCAGCATGGCACCCGTGTCTGGTATCCACACAAAGAGGCAGAGAGCTGTAATCCAGACCCAGCCCTTGGTGGGTTTGTGGGTTGATGTGACCATGTGTGTGTGCGTGTGTGTGTGCGCATGTGAGTTGTGTGTGTCATCCAGAGACACGGTCGTCGTCCTTAGTGGGTTGCGTAACAGCACGCTTCAGCCTCGCTTTCCTCTTTCTCTGGCACAACATGCCACAGTGACAGCCAGACAACTAGCGCTCAGGCCCTGGAGAGGTGCGCTTGGCCAGGATTGAGCATGTGTATGTGTGTGTGTATGTGTGTGTCTGCATAGTTGTGGTGTGTGTAGGTCTGCTTTTTATGTGATTGGGTGTGTAGCAATGTGAGTCTGAAACCATCCCAGGTGTGTGTTTTGTGTTCCAGCTCAGACTGTGCGATATCACACACAGATACACACAACAACCAGTGTTAGACAGGTGTTGCAGCGCTGATATGCTTTTGTGTTCTCACACAAGTGCAGATTTATGAGTTAAATATCTTCCACACCTTAAACCACTCACCACCAGATCTATGTGTGTGTGTGTGTGTGTGTGTGGAGGACTCAGGTGTGGATTAGCAGGCTGGGGCTCTGAGAGCGCGTTCAGCCTCTCCTGGGGGGTTGGGTTGGGTGAAGGGGGTTAATTAACAATGGATACACACATACGCACACACATACACACACCAATGACTCACAGCACAAGACCTGTGTGTTGGTTCATCCCCAGTGGAGAATAGGTGCAGGTTTAAGGAGGGCATGTGTGAATGTGAAGGTGTGTGATTGGATGGAACAGATAGAGGAGGCAAATTGGAGGCTGACAGGCAGACAGGCAGGAGGAGGGGTGAGACAGACGAGCAGACAGACAGAAAGCAAAGGTCAATAAACAGAGAGTAAGAATGGCGGAATGCAAACAGACAGAGACAAACAGGCAGAGAAGCAAATACGCTGAACTAGAGTGAAGGCAAAGAAAATAAAAGAGGGAACCTTGAGGGCTGAAGAGACACTGAGAAAAGAGCTGATGGGAACTAACAGGGTGATCAGTGACAGGAAGAGCTGAGGGCAGACAGATTATTGGTTGGCTGATGTATGAGTCGCTCCCTTTAATGACATATTTATCTCAAGCCGATGCAGTCTGATTGATTAAAGATTTGAATAATTGATCGCATGTTTATATTGACGGGAACGACATTGTCAGTGATGGTTTATTTTTATCACTCCACATCTCATTCCATGTCTTAATGGCCTGTGCAGATGCAGCCTGCTGCCTCTGAAAGCCCCCTCATACTGCGCTTTTATATAGAACGCAGGAGTGTTTGACCCATTTCTGGGAGACTGTCAGAGGTAACTCTAACTTTCACATGCATTCACACTGCAGTCTGCGGGAGAAAAAAAGAACTTCCTTTTATATCTTCTAACTCCAACATCTTTTCAAAATGATGAACAGAGGAGGCAGTGGAACAATACATGGAACACACTGTAACTCCTAATGTCTGTACAAGATGACGAACTACATCCAGAACAGGGCTGTCAAACTCATCCTAGTTCAGAGGCCATTTGATCTCAAGTGGGCTGGATCAGTAAAGTCAGTCTATTAATGATAGGAACTCTATTAAGATGTTTACATTTAATGAACTATCCTTTTATAACAACCTGAGAGTTTTTGAGAGAAATATGCACAGTTTCAACAATATCATGCCTCCTCTGTCTTCTATGTAACTTTCACACTTGGCAAATTCTTCCTGCGGGCTGGATTGGACCCTCTGGTGGGCCGGTTTTGGGCCACCGGCTGCACATTTGACACGCCTGATCTAGAACACACACACACACACGCAGAAATGCTTCTCATATTCACACTGGCCAAAAGATAACCAAGATAAACATCATGTGGCTGCCCCATGCCACGAGAAGCTCACCACACCATCTATGAATTTATCCTCATCATTGTCCAGTGAAAATCATTTCACTGAAAATATGATGATTTTTAAATGAAATATACCAGGATGTATAAAAAAACATATCCCTTATACAGATGTGTTGAAGTAGAGCATATGCTACACATGTACCATCCATGCAGTGACCTCTGAGGATGAGAAATGAAGCTCACACTTAAGTGCAAAAACCTGTAGTTCCTCATCTGAGGCTTCTCTGACAGTGAGTCAGTTTTCAGAGACTCATGTTAAAATGGCTCAAATTCACCACAGAAATAAAGATGGTGCAAAAAGGTTTTGCTCCTTCTAGATAATTTCCTCCTACATTACAACTATACACACACACATATTAAGACTTAAAGGTATTCATAGGCGTGCCACAAACTGACATCCACTGACATCTTGGCTCACACACACAAACACACCACCTTATTGGATTAGCCACGTGTTAGTGGAGCCACCTCTCAGTGTCAACACAGAGGCTCTACAGGAACTTATGGATGAAATCACAGAGGTCCACCTTCATATTATTATATAATATTAGTCTCGGGTCACATCAAATACATTACTGACAGTCAGAGCCATCATTATACTACACATACAATACAACTGCAGTTCAACACGTGTCAATGTTAAAACTGAATTCTAAAAGAACTAAATACTGTTCCATCTCACTTCTTCCTACTTGACAATGACTTTTCACTTGTGCTGGTGCAGCTCTAAAATGATGTGAAACTGAGTGTAGAGAGGAGGTGGGATGTACTTGAAGAGGTGGTTGAATGAATTTTAACCCCATGTTTAACCCCAGCTGCGTTAGCCCACTGACCAGTCTGACTCATTTAAAATGGACCAACAATAAAGGTCTGAGTAGAGCACATTCAGAAGAAGACCAGGAAAACCCATCGAGGGAAAAACTTCATCTCAACCTCTGGTTCATTAATTTGAGCTGTAATGTAACATTTAATCAGATATTCCTTAAGTGTGGAGGAATTAATTATTATTATTATGATTATCATTCTCTGGATCACTGGATTTAGTGCACTGGGTTTCACTGGACCATGTCTAATGCTGTTTCAGAGGCATTTCCAGTCTGGCACAGTTTGAGTGAATCTCTGAATAATGATTACAGTGAATATACTAAATATCAGGTATTGGCCATCAAAGAGAGCAGTCGCTCCCTACTTTACTTTTTTCCAATCATTAATGTAAAACTATTGATTCCTTTTCTTTCAATGCCGCCAGACAGTCTGTGTTTGTAAAGGTCAATAAAAGAAATAAATTGATCAGCGCTCCTTACCAGCAGAGACGGAGAGCGAGGCGAGACAGCTGATCAAAGTGACACATACTGTATAAACAGGAAGACCAGCATATATAGAAATATGGCTGGTGGACAGACTATATTAAGGTCATGGTGACAAAATAGAGATGACTCAGGTATACCATCTCATATAGGAGAGCAGAGACGGAGGGAGAGAGCAGGGGGAGGCACAGACAGGCAGATAGCAGACAGTCAGTGGGGAAATTACTGAGGGGTGCAGAGCAAGAGATGCCAGCCAGCACAGAGAGAGAGAGAGAGAGAGAGAGAGAGAGAGAGAGAGAGAGAGAGAGAGAGAGAGAGAGAGAGAGAGAGAGAGAGAGAGAGAGAGAGAGAGAGAGAGAGAGAGAGAGAGAGAGAGAGAGAGAGAGAGAGGTAAAATGTCAACTCAACACACACATTATGAAACTCAGACATACAGAGGTAGCGAGGTAGAGAGGGAAGGCAGGACAGGGGGGGTGGGGGGGGTGGACGATTTGTGTCTGTATCTGTGGGTGAATATGCAAGTGTTAGAGAGGGTAGAGGTCAGTCGCTGTGATTGTGCAGTGTGTGTTGTGTTACAGAGACAATGTGGGAGAAGTAAGTAGATGGGTTAAAGCCTTAATATGATAACAACATGTTCTTACACAAAGAAGGACAAACCTACAAGGTATCTTTATGCAAATCTGTTCATCAACAGGTGATGTGTGTGTGTGTGTGTGTGTGTGTGTGTGTGTGTGTGTGTGTCTGTCTGTCTGTTAATCAAATAATTATTCCTTAAATAACGATTTAGGATCTGATAATCACTATTTCTTACTAAATAGGGCTCACTAACAGCATCTCTATACACACGTCCACAAACATATATATACACAAACATGTTATAATTATGTATCAGCTGTTCAAGTGTGTGACATGAGATCTGTGCTGTGATTTTTTTGGGGGGGAAGGAGGCGTATCTGTGACAATCAGGGCATGTACGTGTGTGGGGTGGAACGGGTGGAGCGGGTGGATGCTCCATATGGGACACGTCATCATTAAATATTCATGCACCGGATTTGTCTTGTTAACTATTAAACAAATCTGTATCAACACGTGTGTAAGTGCACACACACACACACACACACACACACACACACACACTCATCCCTGCCATGGTGCAGCTACAAACAGGATCCGTGTGAAGTTATGGGGGGTGGGCCAAATGTGAAACGTCAGTCAATACATATAGCACACCCACGTGCACGTGCACATGCACGTATACAGTGACAAACATGCACGCAGTAATGGCAGCTCCAGGCGCAGCAAATGACAACGTCAAGAGCGCCCAATTACCACAGCGACTGATCTGACTACCATTTTGCCTGCCTCTGTCAAATGCGCTCTGTCACACAGACACCTCCCCCAACTTCAAACACACACACACACACACACAAATGCACATATACACCCAAAGATGCAGAATGCATAATGAAGAAGACATGCAAAGATACAACCATATGCGGCAGAAACCTTCTTGGTTCTCTATTCCTGGCAGACACACACACACACACACACTCAGTCACACACACAGAGGAAACCCTTCTCCCTCTTTCCGCCCACCGCAGCAGCCTTGGCATGCCGTAGAGAGAGGCAGGAGGCCACATTTAGAAAACAGAAGGGGGCTGTTGCTCTGCTTCGATGGAGAGCTCACACCAGGAGACGCCTGCAGCTTCAATGCAAAAGCCAGGATGAAAGAGGAGCAGAAACTCCCCCACACTCTTCAGTACACATTAGCCAA